>JARYGA010057082.1:0-23671 GCA_030545235.1 Helianthus tuberosus | reverse complement strand
TCTGAAAGTTAGTAAAATGCTTAAACGCGCACCAACACTGTTAAGCACCAAACATGTAGTAGAGTTAGCTAACGGTAAAAGTCTAGAGGCCACACACATAGTTCAGGGTTGTAATCTTATCCTCGCTGGTCAGACTTTCTCTATCGATCTCATTCCTATAACTCTGAGTAGTTTCGACATTGTCATCGGTATGGATTGGTTATCCCAACAGCAAGCAGAGATCCTATGCAAGGAGAAGATCATTCGTATTCCTCGTTCTGGCAAAGAACCTCTCGAAGTTCAAGGTGACAAGAGTGGTGTCGTGAGTGGCATCATCTCCTTCTTGAAGGCTCAGAAGTGTCTGCGAAAGGGCCACGTAGCTATTTTAGCACTCGTTACTGATACATCGACGACAGAGAAAAAGATTGGGGATATTCCTGTAGTACGCGACTTTCCTCAGGTGTTTCCTGAAGAGTTACCTGGGTTACCGCCTCATCGCCAAGTCGAATTTCAGATCGAGCTAGCTCCAGGAGCAGCACCTATAGCTCGAGCGCCTTATCGCTTAGCTCCAACTGAACTGGAAGAACTGTCTAAGCAATTGCAAGAACTCTTGGAAAAGGGTTTCATACGTCCTAGCTCTTCGCCCTGGGGAGCTCCAGTATTATTTGTAAAGAAGAAAGACGGTACCTTTCGTATGTGCATAGATTACCGTGAACTGAACAAGGTGACGGTGAAGAACCGTTATCCACTTCCACGTATCGACGACTTATTCGACCAGTTGCAAGGGTCGAGCTATTACTCAAAGATTGATCTAAGGTCGGGTTACCATCAACTGAGAGTCCGGGATGAGGACGTCTCCAAAACAGCATTCAGAACTCGCTACGGCCATTACGAGTTTTTAGTCATGCCTTTCGGGCTAACGAACGCGCCTGTGGTTTTCATGGATCTTATGAACAGGGTGTGCAAACCTTATCTTGACAAGTTTGTTATTGTTTTCATTGACGACATCCTGATTTACTCGAAGAATCGGGAGGAACACGAACAGCATTTACGACTTATTCTGGAACTCCTTCGAACGGAACAACTGTACGCTAAGTTTTCAAAATGCGACTTCTGGCTTCGTGAAGTCCACTTTCTAGGCCACGTGGTAAACAAGGATGGGATACATGTTGATCCATCCAAGGTAGATTCGATCAAGAATTGGCCTGCGCCTCGTACACCTACAGAAATACGCCAATTCTTGGGTTTGGCGGGTTATTACAGACGGTTTATCAAAGACTTCTCAAAGATTGCACAGCCGCTTACATTACTGACACAGAAGGGTATTGCTTACCGTTGGAGTGATACACAGGATACAGCGTTTCAGCACTTAAAGGATAGACTTTGTAGCGCACCTATCCTCTCATTGCCTGAAGGCACGGACGACTTTGTAGTCTACTGCGATGCATCTATCCAAGGTCTTGGATGTGTGTTGATGCAGCGGGATAAAGTTATTGCTTATGCTTCACGCCAACTTAAGATTCACGAACGGAATTACACCACACACGATTTAGAGCTTGGAGCTGTTGTTTTTGCGCTCAAGATATGGCGACATTATCTGTATGGCACCAAGTGCACCATTTACACCGATCACAGGAGTCTTGAGTATATTTTCAAGCAGAAAGACCTGAACATGCGACAGCGTCGATGGGTCGAGCTACTGAACGATTACGAATGTGCTATAAAGTACCATCCAGGCAAGGCCAATGTGGTGGCCGACGCCCTCAGTCGAAAGGATACTATACCTAGACGTGTACGAGCGTTGCAATTCACTATTCAGTCTAGTCTTCCTTCACAGATACGAGATGCTCAGGTAGAAGCATTGAAACCGGAAAATGTCAGGGCTGAAGCTCTACGCGGCTCAAGACAACGGTTAGAACAAAGGGCAGACGGCGCCTATTATGTAACCGGACGCATCTGGGTCCCACTCTATGGCAACCTACGCGAGCTTGTAATGGATGAAGCTCATAAGTCTCGCTACTCAGTACATCCTGGTTCAGATAAGATATACCACGACCTCAGAACTACATATTGGTGGCCTAGCATGAAGGCCCACATAGCAACTTACGTTAGAAAGTGTTTGACTTGTGCGAGAGTCAAGGCAGAATATCAGAAACCATCAGGCCCACTCCAGCAACCTGAGATACCACAATGGAAATGGGAGCAAATTTCCATGGATTTTGTTACTGGTCTACCCAGATCTCAACGTGGGAATGATACTATTTGGGTGATCGTGGATCGACTCACAAAGTCTGCTCACTTCTTGGCTATCAAGGAAACGGATAAGTTCTCCACTCTAGCAGACATATACCTTAAGGAAGTTGTTTCGAGGCACGGGGTGCCCACATCTATTATCTCTGATCGTGATGCACGTTTTACTTCAGAACTGTGGCAAGCAATGCACAAATCTTTTGGCTCTCGTTTAGACATGAGCACAGCTTATCATCCTCAGACCGATGGGCAATCTGAGCGCACTATTCAAACTCTAGAAGACATGCTTCGGGCGTGCGTAATTGACTTTGGCAAGGGCTGGGAAAAGCATCTGCCACTTGTGGAATTTTCATACAACAACAGTTACCACACCAGCATTAGAGCTGCTCCATTTGAGGCATTGTACGGGCGTAAATGCCGATCACCTCTTTGTTGGGCAGAGGTGGGTGACAGTCAGATCACAGGTCCAGAAATGGTAGTTGATACTACTGAAAAGATTGCTCAAATACGACAACGCATGGCGGCAGCACGTGACCGTCAGAAAGTATACGCCGATAAAGACAGGAAAATACTCGAATTCCAAGTTGGGGATCGAGCACTACTCAAAGTTTCGCCCTGGAAGGGTGTGGTTCGTTTTGGCAAACGAGGCAAGCTCAATCCGCGTTATGTCGGACCTTTCGAAGTTATAGAGAAAATAGGCAAAGTGGCCTACAGACTGAACTTACCTGCTGAACTCAGTGCAGTTCACAACGTCTTTCACGTGTCGAATCTGAAGAAGTTTCAGTCAGATGAGACCCACATAGTTCCTCTGAAGGAGCTCACTATCGACGAACAATTGCATTTCGTCGAGGAACCAGTTGAAATCACGGACCGGGATGTTAAGGTCCTCAAGAACACTAGAATACCTCTTGTACGAGTTCGTTGGAACTCCCGTCGCGGCCCAGAGTTCACCTGGGAGCGCGAAGATCAAATGGAACTCAAATATCCCCAGTTGTTCGAAAACAATGCAACTACTACTGAGGCTGAAGCTACTACAGAAGTTCGGGATGAAATCCCAACTCAACGGGGGGATGATGTGACACCCCAGGAAAACCAGTAAACGATAACTTACCTAGCTTCCTCAGTAACCGCATGCTAAATTTCGGGACGAAATTTCTTTCAAGTTGGGGATAATGTGACAACTCGAGTTTCCGACTTTCTTTTTTTTTCGCATTTAGTGCACGTTGACTTTGACTGTGTAGTTGTTTGACTTGTTTAACTTGTAACTGTATACGTTAATTTATAATGAACAATTGTGGTTGCATGATTTTGTGTTTGGCTGTATATCATGAAACACCTGTTGAAAACTTAAACTGTTTAAAACATGGAAGGACCTGACGAAACAGACTGTTTCGCCATATACATTCCGACGAAACTGGTGTGTTTCGCCATCAAGCAACTCGACGAAACAGTGTGTTTCGCCATATCACCTCACGACGAAACTGATGTGTTTCGTCGGCCCATTGATTCGCAAAGCCCATTAAGGGCCCAGAACGGTAATTCGTGGATATTAAGTGAAACCGACTTCCTGTTTCACACTTTTATCAAAAATAGAAACCCTAGAACTCTCTCTTTTGAAAAGGCGATACCCATCATCAACCATCATCTTTCTCTCTCGAATCCTCCCTTGTTCATCCCGAATATCTCGGTTAGTGCGTGCTTGTCTAAATCGGTTTCTTTGTCCCTTGATTTCTTTATACATGTTGTGTTTATGCTTGATTTCTGGATTATAGGAGTGTATGTGTATGATGAATACTTAGGATTTCATGAACCTCTCAATGATTATGCATGTTAGCGGGTATGCATAGAGTATGGATTTTATGAGTGTTGTTTTGTGATGATTACATGATTTTATTGATAAAGATGATGATATGATCCCTGGTTCATTGATGTTTCGGTTGTGATGCATAGATTAATGGTTGGTAACATAAGACTCATTATATTGAGCGAGGATTGAATGATTTCTGTGTTGAACGATTTCTGTATGATGAGGAATTGCTGTTTTACGGCTGTTAGGGTTTATGTGTTTTTCGCTCTGCTGTAACTGATGTCTGCGAAACTGAACTGTTCGACGAAACAGAACTCTCGGCGAAACAGAATGTGTTTCGCCAAGAGTAGTCGACGAATCAGAAGTTCTGTTTCGCCAGGGGACACCTCGACGAAACAGAATGTGTTTCGCCATTATATGTGTTTCGTCATTATCTGTGTTTCGCCAACATGCGTGTTTCGCCGAATAGCTGATCTGTGCAGTAACTTGAGTTAATTATGTTAAGTGTTAACTGGAATATTTGACTGCTGTTAAGTGTAGCCATCTTGTATATGATTGTGATTACGTGCTACATGTTTATACGTGCATAACTTGGACGCAAACTGATTTCACATACGTGCATACTTTAGGACGTGATTGACTTACTTTGAGCACATACCTAGCATACCGAGCAAACAAGGTGAGTTCACACTTCTACCAAGGCATGGGATTCCCAGGGCTTGGGAATGGGATTTAAGGAATAAGGTTGAATGGATTCATGCGGACATTATTACTAGACTACCATACCATCGTCCTCGGTTGTGAAGGATACTTACGTAAAACCTACGTATACTTATGCTATTTACTATCCTCGGTTGTGAAGGATACTTACGTAAAACCTACGTATACTTATGCTATTTACTATCCTCGGTTGTGAAGGATACTTACGTAAAACCTACGTATACTTATGCTATTTACTATCCTCGGTTGTGAAGGATACTTACGTAAAACCTACGTAACACTGGTACGTATTACTGTTCTCGGTTGTGAAGAACACATAGTGGTTACAAATAGTCTAGTGGTTATACAACACGGGAAGCCCCCACCAATAGAACTTACTACCGGCCCAGTGGAGCCACATGTTACAAACAAACTTACTATTACGCATTACTTTCTGTGAGCTCGCTCAACTTTTTGTTGACCCTCTGTTACATGCCTTGCAGGACCATAGGTACTTTTGGAGCTTGCACGGGAGGCACAGTCGTTGTGGACATGGATCGTGATTGTGTTGTTAAACATTATAACATTTTGTACTTAAACTTTTGTTGGGTTTACATTAAATGCTTCCGCTACACACTTGTTTATATTTGGTTTTGTAAACACCTATCGTATTGATGAATGACTTTTGAGATACATACTTATGTTCAATATGATTGGTGGCTTGATCCTGGTCATGTCACGCCTCCAAGCGGTAGTACTCCGCGTGTGGAATTTGGGGGTGTTACAACACGGTTCAACAGTTACAAACGGTTCATATAATCAAAGGGTTACGACGGTTCACATAGTCAAATAGTTACAACGGTTCAAAATGTAGTATAATGTGTTCATATGCTGGATGAGCATATGCAATAGAAATGCAATGTAAAACAATGTACTAAGTACGCACACAATGGGCATACATAGCATGTAATGTAAAACGATGTACTAAGTACGCACACAATGGGCATACATAGCATGAAATGCAATGAAATCATGTACTATAATGTACTAACGAACATAGCAGGTATATGATGTGAAAGCATGGAAAGCATGGAAGTAACAAGTAGGCACATGTGTTTCACCCCAAAATGTTTGGAAAATAGTAAAAGAGGGGTCTATGTACTCACTTGAGATTGCTCAGAAGTCCTAAGATAACCACCAAGCAATGCTAGAGATCTTGGAATCAAACGGCACCTAATATAGGTAACTATGTTAATGAACCAGACCTAAATCGGAGGATTTAGATAGAATGAGGGTTCGTAAACCAAACGAGTATGGAGACTCGTGTCATATGGTTTAACAAAGCCTACATACTAAATGAAACCTAACATAAGTGCTTTCCACCCACTACGGCCTGTTTAGGTAGCTTATGCTACTTTAACGCGTCGTTCGCGTGAAACGCGTTCGGACCGCCTAACTAGTCCTATGACAAGTAACATATGCCTTAACATGTCTAATATTGTTGTCAAATCAGTTTGGATGTCAAAAGTTATGTTACATATGTTTAAAATGAATTTTGGCATCAAAGGGGTCTTTTGGTAATTTACCTAAGGCATATAAACTACCTATCATACAACTACTTAAACGAAGCGACCATAAGGTATAACCTCGGAAGGTTATTCCCTATATACTATGGTCACCTAATGTGTTTGGTCGGATCCTAATGATCGACCAAATGGGTCGGGTTCGAAGGTATAAGCGATTTATTAGATCGCTTACCCTTACGACCCTAGACAACGTGGTAATCAGTAGGCATAGTCCCAAGGTACTATAACCATCGTGATTACAATCACGTTGCGAAGTTCAAACGAACTTCGCATTGACCATAAACTGGTCAACGCAGAAAGTCAAACAAAGTTTGACTTTCGGACTCGAAAAGCAATAAAAGAACGAAGGAATACTTACGAAGGGTCCCCGAATGCTAATCGTGATCCAAGTAGCTCAGGTATGAAACAATGGTTTCAACTTAGAGCTTCTAAGATCAGATTCTTGTGGGTTTAGAAGTTGGGGGATGTGGGTATTTATAGGATTTCCCGAACCGTTAGGATCGTTTCTTGGAAAATGTGATCGAATCTAAGGCGTACACTTGTTGGAAAGTTGTGGTAGGTTAATTGGCCACCCACCATAAGAAATCAACAGGTGGAAAGGAGTTTGGGAGTGCACGACAGATGGAAACAGGCTGTTCGGAAGCTTCTGATGTTCTGCAGACCCCTTACGGACCGTAAGGGTTAGGCTTACGGTCCGTAAGCCTTCAAGTTTGGCAGAATGGCAGATTTGGTCCCTGTAGTGTAATAAGGCCTTTTCCGGCGCGTTTAAGGCCCGTTAACCCCATTTCAAAGCTCTAAAATGAAGTTAAAGTAAAGGGAACTTAAAATGTTCTCAAAAATATCTCGGATGTCAGTTCGTTTAGCCGTACGGTTGCGTTGTTCGGCTAATTACGACGGAATGCGCATAAGCGCGAAAAACGATCCAAATGACGTGACGAATGGATTTTTCTTATTCCAAACACTAAAATAAAATATTTTAGTGCTTACATAAATTTTTTGGATGTCCGGATGTATTCAGAACGTAAGTTATGCGCGAAAATGCAAACTTATGCACTTTTTGGCGCTTTTAGTCCCTGAATGACCCAGAAGTTTATTTTAGCACACCGAACCCCTCAAAGCCTATTTCTAAGCTATGTAAGGGATATTTATGGTGTGTTTAACTTATGGTCATATTCCGGAATGTCTGTTCCAGTACGAATCATCATACTTTCGCAGTTTGTCAAGTTTAGTCCCTCTAAGCGAATTAACTTGTTTTTGGCATACCAAACCTTCCAAAACTTATTTCTAAGTTATGTAAAGGTTATTTAAGGTATGTTAAGCCTATGTCACTATTCCGGAGTGTTTGTTGCATTAAACTGGTTATATTTACGCATTAGTGCGCGTATAACCTTCCAGAAAGCGATTTAGAGCTTGAAATCGAACAAGAGTTGATATGTGCAAAAGATACACATATTTATACCAGTCCAAAGTATGAAACACAATATTTCATTGATTTGGTATTTGTTTGCTGGTCGCAGTGACACAAGTGTCACAATAACCAATGGCTCTGATACCAATCTGTCACACCCATCTAAAATCCACACGCGGAGTATCACCGCTTGGAGGCGTGACTGACCAGGATCAAGCCACCAATCATATTGAACAAGCAAGTAAGTAAACATAAACCCAACACAATATAATTGGTGTCCAAAACCAAACATAGTTTAAGTTGCAAGCGGAAGCATAATGTCAAAAACCAAAGCATAAGTTAATAATGTTTTAGTTCATCATGAACACTCAATGTCCATGCTCCACAACGACTCTCCCCCATGCAAGCTCCTACTAAACCTAGTGACCTGCAAAGCATGTAGTAACGAGTCAACAATAATGTTGAGCGAGTTCACAGTTGGGTGTTTATTTTAAGTTGTTTCGAAAACAGTTTCCTTTAACTGGCATCCCTGCCGTGGAGGTTACCCCATAGTTGAAAACATGTTTTGTTTATTCCCGTTTACTCTGGCAATCCAGTCGTGGGGGCTACTCCATGATTAATTATCTGGCTCTCTGGCCGTGGGGGCTACCCCATGTTTATACTACTATACTCGTTACCATATCGACCACTGACTTTAGTCATGTTTATGTGCCCTTAGCTGTCAATGTCTATCATCATTGACGTGCCTAGATCCATTAGTTCACGCCCGTCCTCTATGGCACGGTGTGAGGCTTGTCAGACCTAAATAGCGCTATCTAACTAATGTCCCGCTCGCCATTGGCCCGACGATTAAGTCGATATAAAAAGGAGGGACTTCGTGATAGAGTTTTGGTCTAGTGAAAGTTAACTGTCCATGAGGACGAGGAATTATATTCCTTAACCCGTACTGTCCTACCCAAGAAGGACGAGGAATCCATATTCCTTAACCCATTCCCAACCCCTGGGAATCCCATGCTTGGTAGAAAGTGTGAACTCACCTTAGATTAGCTCGGCAGATAAACAAAAGGTCAATCGAGCTGCTAGAGGTCAACCACGTCCTAACATGGTTACCATACAAGTCAGGTCTAGGTTCAAATAGTGCACATATGATTACACCGAGATAGCAAGTTACAACACATGGTAATTGAAGTTTTGTTTTATTTCATTAATTGTCTCATTGTTTTGATACAAACCAAATAATTACAACAATTGTCTTTCATGTTTTAAGTCACTAAAGCCCGCGTCCATCCAATGTGTAGCAAGCAATCAACAATCGTCATGTAATATAACCTGAAACATATGTGAAAACAAGTCAGCATAAAAATGTCGGCGAGTTGTTGGTGCATATGTCTGTTGACTTCGTCTTGTATCGAGTCATGTAATAGAATTGATAGACCAAGACGCGTAGTATGAAAGAATTGGGAAACAGAGCTGAACCAACAGGTTCATGCGAAGTGACTAGTTCTTGCGAACTGCCCAGTTCGCACGACCTGGACCATGCTGGTCATGCGAAGTGGATGTCCTATTAATAGGAGGTCTTGTGATTTCATTTGTAACAGTTGTGATTCCGGTAGCGAAGCTCTGCCGAAGTGTCACCAGATTATTCTGATTTATACTCATGAAGGTGGAAGAGTTCTTACCATTTCAGCTTGTTTTCACCGATTATTCTGATTTATACTCATTCTTCTACACTTTTTCATCAAATTACTGAGATTTTACGGTTAAAATGATCTGATTTTCACATATAACACGTAAAACACTGTTTTAATCAATCCTTGAAAAAATCAGGACCTAATTCAACCTAAAACTTGATAAAATTGACCAAATCATGTGAAAAGCCATTCAGATCGTTCGAGAAACCTTCAGATCGCATGAAAGTTGAATCAGGTCGCACGGGTTGAGTGAAAGTTTGATCAGATCGCACGAGCTGAACAACCAGCTCGCACGAAGTGTTCAGATCGTTTGAGATATTACCAGGTCGTGTGAAATTACTTCCAGTTCGCAAGAGGTCACTCGGAATTAGATTCAGGTCGTTTGAAGTCACTCAGTTCGCGCGAAGTGTTTCCAGGTCGTACGGGGTGTCAAGTCATTTGAAATTATACCAGTTCGCACGGGGTGATCCAGACCGTGTGAAACCTCAGTTCGTGTGTAAATCCAGCTCGTTTGAACCTCCAGTTCGTTTGAAATTCTGATTTTGTGAAACTTTTTCATCGAAACATGGACAACGAATTTTACAACGCCTTTGCTACTGCACCAGCTGCTCCAGTTACCGTTGCTGAAACTGTTGGTATTGAAAATGAAATGGGAACTTTCCAAAAGCCTCCAAAGCTTATGTACATTGAGGACTTTAAAGGATGGCAAGATCGTTTTGAAAACTGGGTGCAAGCAAATAAGTTTGATGCATGGGTTTCATTAGAGAAAGATTACACTACACCGAAAGATGATCTTGAAAATGAAAAACCATTAAGTAAATTTACACCGGAAGAAAAATTAAGATACACCAGTGAAAAGATGATGATTAGCATTCTCCAACAAGCGGTAAAAGAAGATATTTTCGTTTTGCTTCAACATGAGGGAACTGCTAGATCAATTTGGTTAGCGTTGATTAAAAAGTTTAAGGGAAGTGTTGATATGATAAAAAATAAACGGGCATTACTAAAGAAATCGTTTGATTTGTTTACAGTTTTTGAAGGTGAGACGACTAGGAAGATTATCAAGAGATATTGTCATCTTGTCTAGGAAATGAAAAGATTGGACATCAAGAAAGAAGATGATGAATGGGTTGATAAGCTAGCTGATGCGTTACCACAAAATGAATGGGGAACATATCTGTTGATATTAAAGCATAGCCGACAATTTGAAGATATGAATTTGTGTAAGTTTATCCAGAAGTTGGAAGAACATGAACTAGCAATGCAGAAAACTGCTACCATGAGGAATCCAAGTGCTCAACAAGATGTTAGTCTATACTATCGAGGAAGCAAAGTTGAGGCCACTCCTAGTCCGAAGATTCAAACTGCATTCAGTGCTGATGGTACTTCCGGAACAAATGCAAGCAATATAAATCAGAGCAGTGGATATTCTTCGTCTTATACAGGTTTTGAACCAAATTTCTCAACACCAAGTTCTTAACAACAAAGTTCAACAAATTTGCAATGCAATGTGACATTAAACATTCAAAATGGTCAAAATTTCTCTCCAGATATTGCAAAGCAACACATGGCATCACTTGTTACTGTGATAGAGTCGTATGAAAGCTTGGTTGCTGGACGAATTGGCAATCCGATGCTCACCAAAGAGGATTATGATCAAATTGATTCTGAGGAACTTGAGTTGATGGACATCAAGTGGTGTTTAGCTAGTGTTTTGAGAAGAGCAGAAAAATTCAAACAAATCACCGGTAGAAATTGTCACACCCCGAAATATCAGAGTTGGCATGACTGGACTGGTATCTTCATTGAACAGCGGAAGTATTTGAGCTAAGACTTCTAAACAGTGAACGCCCGCTAAGTATTCGAATTCCCATGGGATCTCCTATTCCAACCGTTCCGTAGTTTAAAAAAAATGCCACCTGAGAAAGAACATGCGAAAAATCAACATAAAGTTGAGCGAGTTCATAGTTTGTTTTGAAAAAGATTTAAAACAAATCTTTTTGATAACCGATTTAAAAGTTATTGAGAAAATATAATAGAATCATTTCTCGGCATGATGTATGAAAGTTGTGAGTCTAGCCCACGAGAGTCTTTGTAAGCAGGACCAACTCGTCATCTTACTTGTACATAAGTTGAAAACGTTACCAATGTTTGTAAAACCATGTATTTGTGAGTTTGTGTCAAATGAATCTTAAAGATAATTGAAAGTTTAGGTATCGAAATCCGGTATGTAAAGCATCAATGAACATGCTGATCATTAATGTGTCGCTAGAACATTAATATGTGTGTCGACATAGGAAGCCACCAACCCGTAAGCGATTTAGTACCGGTCCACCTGGCGAGGGTAACAAATGAAACTCCATGTGGTCACACAAGGACTCGTGAGTGGGGCTCGCCCTGTACCCGATGGATCTACCCCCTTTGTTCCGTGGTCTTAAACAAGATTAATGGTGCTTTAAGTATCAGCCTATTCGCACGTGATCTACTAATTCATTCCGTAGCTTAACCATACCATGTAACATGTATTTCCCCCCAAGAGTTGTAAAACCGAAACGTTAAAAAAAAAGGGGGACATGAACTCACTGGGTTGTCTCGTTTTACGTACGCAGACCAACCCAGTCCTGTTATTGTAACTAGGACATTCCCGTCTCTAGTCATGAAAATCATGCACGTTTAGTATATACGCGTGTGTTTTGTAAAACCGGTATGTTTAGTCTAAATCGTTCGTAAACCGTTTAAGTTCCTTGAAATCGATTCGCAAAACGGTTTAAAAGTATGAGATTTCGTTCATTGAAAAGTTGTTTATTTTTGCAAAACTTGCATGTCGTTCCACCCCCGAAAACATTTGTAAAAACGTAAAACTAGAAAAAGTGGGGGTTATGAACTCACCGTGATATTCCCGTGCAAAGCTAGCGTAGCGTGATTCCGTAGTGTCGTTCCAAGAACGTGCATTAGCTAGCGTGTAACTATGGTAGTCCTAACAGGGAATAACTTATCAGTTTCTAATTTAAACGTAGCTAAACTACGCGTCCGAGCTCTACCGAGTCATAAATAAGACGACTCTACGAGGTGTTGTTAGTTTGACTTAGAATAACCGATCTATGGTTTTTTGATCTCATTTAATCGTGATAGATACTAAGTCTTGAAATGACTTAGCTTCCGAAATATTTAAGATAAATATTTATATATATAAATATAATACACTTACGAAGTTGTGATAGTCGTTGCGAATAAAAAAAAAGCGTAGATGAAAGAGTAGTACGACTCTTCGTATTTCTCGTAAACTTGTAGCTCGTGTTTTGTCGAGGCATTATGATTCGTTTTGTACGCCGTAAAGCGTCGTCAAAATAGATATATCCTTATTTTTATTTTATAAGAAAACTCGAATTTCGATAAGTGTCGTTTATACAATATAAATATGTTTGGTATTTCGGATTTTTACAGAAAATCGAGCAGAGTTTCCCCTGTTTTTAGGATGCCCCGACAACTAAAGTGTCGATTTATTTTCCAAAATTCAACAACGATTCAATAATTTAACACAATGTAACAACTATATATATATATATATATATATATATATATATATTTTTGTCAAAATGTCAAACGTAAACAAGTAACTAAAGTATCGGTTCACGTTAACTATAAAGCTAGACTAACGTATGTATATGAAAGTTTAACGCGTCATTAAAACTTTACCGCATCTTGCGTTTGTCCAGTTGACCCAACAGTTGATGGGTTTGACCACGTTGACTTGCGTTGACCGAGTTTGACTTGTTGACTGACTTTAACCTTTTAACCGAGTAGATCCGAACCTCGAACCGAAACCCGAATATCTGAGTCGTTGACCAAACCGAGCTATCCGTTGACTTGTTGGCCCGAACATTGAACTGAGTTGACCCCCCTTGACTGTGTTGACCCGAGTTGACTCCGGTTTGACCGAGTTGAACCGGCTGACCCGTTTGACTGAGTTGACTCGAACCGACCGTGCCGCGAAACCCGAACTAATCTGAACCATGAACTAATCTGAACCGTAATCTAGACTGAATCACGACACCCGAACCTGAACCCAGCAAACCTGACCCGACTGGCTGCAGTTAACCAAACCCAATTTTTTTTATTGTTACTAAATAATGTTTAACACCTTTTTTTTCTGTAAAGAAGTATAAACAACTATGTGTTTGTAAACATAGATGTATGGAAACATTCTACGTTGGGTTCCAAGAAATCAACATATATATTAGGTTTAGTTTTCTTTTTAGACTATAAAACTAAATTAACTTTAGTGTATGTTGGGTGATCAAAATGAACTTATACGATCTAACAAAAATAAATACAATAAAATTGAAACAAAGTTTAAGTGATAATTTTACCTAGTGGGATTGGTTATGGAAGTGCAAAAGATTTGTCATTTGAACCTAAGTTGAACTTGAGTCTTGGATTGTTGTTGAAAAAAAAAAAACAATGTTAAGTGTGTGTGTGTGAGAACCGAGAGTAGAGAGAGGGGAAAAGTGAGTGATTTTTTTTTTGTTGTCTTGCCAAAAATGAGAAAATGCAAGGGTTTCCTTTTATATTCAAACCACACACAATTATCCACATCTTACAAATAGGGAAACAATAATAAAAGAAAAAAAGAGTATGATGGATGAAGTATGGAATTCGACAGATGGGGGTTTGGGAATGGGTTGGGTTAGGTGTTCGTGATGATGATGAAGGGGTATGATGATATGATGGGGGTGATTTACTTGTTGCTTGATACGGTAGTCATAGTTGAAATGGAAGGACTAGTCAGTAATTGGTTCTAGACTTGTTATCAGATATTTTAATAATGTGTACAAGACAAACTATATGATACATAGTCTAATGTATCATAAACGTATTTGTACGGTGCAGTATTATTTTAGTAAAATACGTGTATAGGTCTCACATAACACATAATGCGTATTTACATATATTTATATAATAATACATGTAGTAACACCTTGTGACGCTTCCCAAGCATTCGGGATATACGAAACGTTTGTGCGTGTCGGGTTAATTCGTTCCCGTATGCGTTTTGTGACGTTGAAAGCACGATAAATCCGTAAAACCAAGTTCATATTTATAGCACATACGTATAAAATTTGTATTTATCGGCGTTGTCAGTATTTCGTACGGTGTCCGCTCGTTACCGCTTATCATTCCGCAGTTTTTCCGAAAAGAGCCATGCGCACACCATAAAGTCAGATAGGCGTTCCTAGGCGTTTCAATAGCCTAATTAAGTTAATACATGTCTTAAACACTATTTATTATCATCTTAAACATTGGTTAATCGAGAAATTAGAGGCCGTTAATTACCGGTTGTCACATTCTCCCCCTGTTACAGAAATTTCATCCTCGAAATTTGTACTACGTTATTTCCTCCAAGTTGTGTCGTTTCGCAGGTAAGTCCAAAAAAAAACCAAAGTGAGTGACCGCGTAATCGAACCAAAACTTGTTCAGATTACGTGATTGCAAGAACATTTTGCATCAATAGGAACTCAACGGTTTAACTGAGTTTGTTCTAGAATTCGATGTCAAGTGAACGAGATGTAGTGATACTATTACCAATGTGATCAAGTTTACGGGGTTCAACAAAAGGGAATTTCGACCAATAGAATTTCAAATGAACGTTCACAAACTACAAATCAATTTTTGAAACAACAGAATTTACTACCAACAGAATCTTGCGTTGGTTGTTGTATAAATGAAACTCGAATTCAACAACTCAAATAAATAGAATCATAAAAATGATTTATCAACTCTCGAACCATTAAATGAATAAAATCAACGTGTTGCAAGGATACACCGAAACGAAATACAACCGAACCTGGTGTATCATCGTCTTAATATAGTTGCATTAAGACCATTTAAATGATGAGTCAAACGAAAAACATATGTAGTTTCGCATGAATGACTGATCTTGATTAGCACAAGCTACAAGTTTATACCGACGCCACAAGGTGTCGTAGTGAATGAAATAATTCAACAATAGCGGTGACCGAACAAGCATCACCGTGTTTTGCATGAAACGGTCGATCATGATTAGCCCAAGCTACAATTTCATTCCGACACCACAAGGTGTCGTAGTGATTGAAATAATCCAATGATAGCGGTGACCGAACAAGCTTCACCGTGTTTTGCATGAGACGCTCGATCATGATTAGCCCAAGCTACAATTTCATTCCGACACCACAAGGTGTCGTAGTGATTGAAATAATTCAACGATAGCGGTGACCGAACAAGCATCACCGTGTTTTAAATCAGATGAAAGGTTCAACAAAGTAAATCTGAATGTTTGTTTCAAACAAATCTCATAGGATTTTCGATCGAAAATGAAACAAATAAATAATGTTTTCGATCGAAGATGAAAGAGCAATAAATATCAAGAAATGTTTGATCGATGCAGAAAGAACCGTTAAGAGGTACACCGAAATATGACATAAATTTGTGTACCATTATCTTAACACACGATTGTGTTAAGATTGCTTTAATATGATAAATCAACAAAGCGGATTTAATATCAATAAACAAATAAATAAATAATTAAATCCGTACATGAGTTGAGCAACGAGATTAGCGCAAGCTTCAAACTTGAAAAAAAAAACCGCCACCACAAAGTGATCGTGATCAAAGAAACGATTTAGTGAAGTCAAAGACCAAACAAGCCTGTTATGGTTCAAAACAATGAAGTGCTTGTTGGAATTAAGTTGAATATGATGGCCTCAATCCATCATATGAAAACCTGAATCGAATATATATTACGAGCAAGTTCAATCAATTGAACTTGGTTGAAACACAATCAATGAATTCATGTATCAATAATAAAGTTTCGACATGGTTGCAACGAAAAACCATGTAGACCACTCAAAAGAAAATGAGTTTTCCAAGAGATTCGTTGACTCGATACCAAGGAGTCAACACTTAACAATAACGTAGGCCATCTAAATCACAATGCAATAACTAGCGAAATGGTATTTGTACTTTGATAAAACAATAATTTCGAGTGAAGCCACATGAGTAATAAATAACGCATGTGTAACATATGAATTCATCAAGAATGAAGCAAGTGAGTATTTGCTATTATGAAAGAGAATTTTCGTGATGCAATGACCATTAGGGGGAAGTAGAAATGTAAAAAAATCTACTCACTAGATGCAAAAGTCGAAATTTCAATAAAGGAAATTTAAGGACTTTACCCGGAATTTCGTGTGATAACCGGTTGTTAGGTGACATTACCATGGAATGCCGAATCATAGTGAAGTCGCCATAAATAAGATAGGGAGAATGCGAAGACGTGTGACTTCTTTTTGCAGCGCCAACAATTATGAGTCTCTTTAGACTAAGTAGCGACTGTTGGGAAATCTTGTTCTAACGTACCTCAGCGAGATTCATGCCGTTTGCAGGATCACGTGGCAAAGTGCTGCATTGCAGTCGGTTATTCTCCCGCTGACGGGATTAGCATCATTGTTATCGTGCCCAATCATGTTTTCCAGCAGCCTTGCCTCGAACCGACCGTGCCGCGAAACCCGAACTAATCTGAACCATGAACTAATCTGAACCGTAATCTAGACTGAATCATGACACCCGAACCTGAACCCAGCAAACCTGACCCGACTGGGTGCTGTTAACCAAACCCAAGTTTTTTTATTGTTACTAAATAATGTTTAACACCTTTTTTTTTTCTTTCTGTAAAGAAGTATAAACAACTATGTGTTTGTAAACATAGATGTATGGAAACATTCTACGTTGGGTTCCAAGAAATCAACATATATATTAGGTTTAGTTTTCTTTTCTTTTTAGACTATAAAACTAAATTAACTTTAGTGTATGTTGGGTGATCAAAATGAACATATACGATCTAACAAAAATAAATACTATAAAATTGAAACAAAGTTTAAGTGATAATTTTACCTAGTGGGATTGGTTATGGAAGTGCAAAAGATTTGTCATTTGAACCTGAAGTTGAACTTGAGTCTTGGATTGTTGTTGAAAAAAAACAATGTTAAGTGTGTGTGTGTGTGAACCGAGAGTAGAGAGAGGGGAAAAGTGAGTGATTTTTTTTTGTTGTCTTGCCAAAAATGAGAAAATGCAAGGGTTTCCTTTTATATTCAAACCACACACAATTATCCACATCTTACAAATAGGGAAACAATAATAAAAGAAAAAAAAGAGTATGATGGATGAAGTATGGAATTCGGCAGATGGGGGTTTGGGAATGGGTTGGGTTAGGTGTTGGTGATGATGATGAAGGGGTATGATGATATGATGGGGGTGATTTGCTTGTTGCTTGATACGGTAGTCATAGTTGAAATGGAAGGACTAGTCAGCAATTGGTTCTAGACTTGTTATCAGATATTTTGATAATGTGTACAAGACAAACTATATGATACATAGTCTAATGTATCATAAACGTATTTGTACGGTGCAGTATTATTTTAGTAAAATACGTGTATAGGTCTCACATAGCACATAATGCGTATTTACATATATTTATATAATAATACATGTAGTAACACCTTGTGACGCTTCCCAAGCATTCGGGATATACGAAACGTTTGTGCGTGTCGGGTTAATTCGTTCTCGTATGCGTTTTGTGACGTTTGAAAGCACGATAAATCTGTAAAGCCAAGTTCATATGTATAGCGCATACGTTTAAAATTTGTATTTATCGGCGTTGTCAGTATTTCGTACGGGGTCCGCTCGTTACCGCTTATCATTCCGCAGTTTTTCCGAAAAGAGCCATGCGCACACCATAAAGTCAGATAGGCGTTCCTAGGCGTTTCAATAGCCTAATTAAGTTAATACATGTCTTAAACACTATTTATTATCATCTTAAACATTGGTTAATTGAGAAATTAGAGGCCGTTAATTACCGGTAGTCACAGAAATGATCTTCGTGACGCTGCTACATCTCAGCTAGGTGTTGATAAATCGAAGGTTACTTGTTTTCGTTGCCGAGAAAAAGGACATTTTAAATGAGAGTGTACAAATAGAGAATCAACCGGAAGACAAGATCCTTTCAGTAACAATGATTATCAAAGAAAAGCAATTTATCATCAGGTCGCTCAACAACCATATCAACAACAATCTTCACATTCACGTTCGATTGAAGAATCGAAGGGTAGAGCTTGTTATGGTCTGATAGACCAAGACGATGAGAGAATTCCAGAAGGCTTTAATTGGGATGATTATAATCCTAACTGACCTTCTGTTTCTAAAGCATTTGTTGCTCGAATCCTTGAAGACTCAACCTCAGGAGAAGAATCAGTCAAATCTAAGAACCGTCCTAGAAGACAATCGATTTTTAAATCTTCAGGAAGTGATGAAGACACTGATGATGAGGAAGAGTATATTAATAAAGCTAGAAAAAAATTGGATCCTTACAGTTTTAATTTGTTTTTTGCAGATAAAATCGAGATTTTGAAAGAGAAAAAGGCTGCTAGACTGAAGAGAGAAATTGAAGCAAGAAAGATTGCTGAAGAAAAGGCAAAAGTTGAAGAAAAACCGACATAGAAGGTCGAGGTTGAAGAGAATGAAGTGAAGATGGAAGTTGAGATAGAATCAATTGTGACTGAAAATGTGGTGGAGAAAATAGTTGAAAAAATCGTCGAAGTTGAAAAAATTGTTGAAGTGGAAAAGATTGTAGAGGTTGAAAAACCTTGTGCAAAATGTTTAGTATCTTGCAAAGATTGTGCTGAGAAAGATACAAAGTTGGCTGAATTGGAAAAGGTCAAAGAGAACTTACTGCACAATGTGAGGAGCATAAAGGAGTCATATGATCTTCTAAGCAGCAAAGTGAACTTGTACAAAGGAGCTTGTGATGAAGATGTTCAAATGAAAAATCTTTTTGAAAGCTACAGTTCTTCAAAAGCAAACTGCAATCAACGGATATATTGAGATGAATGCTGAGCTGAAACAAGAATTGGCAGCAATGAAGATTGAAACTGAAAGAGTGAAAAATTTACTTCAAAGTTATCAAAGTTCAAATTATGTTATTGATCGCATCTATCCTGCTGTTGCAGCTCATAAGTTTGCAGATGATAAAGAAAATTCTGGTAAGAAAACTGGTTTGAAGTATAACAGAGTACCAAATCCAATGTGGGATGGCTATACCCCCCGAGACTTTGAAAAGGTGGCTAAAGCACTCAATCTAAATCTGAAATCCGAGTCTATCAATGGATTGCCAGATGATATTGATGTCACCTTCACAGCGTCTGAAACTAATCATGAGTCCGAGTTGGTTAAGAAAGTGGTCGATCAGGTGTTGGATAAAGATGAAGAGTCAAAGTCAGAGTCAGAGTCTAAATCTGAAAATTCGAGTTCATCAGACAAAAGATCGAGTTCACCGGTCAAAAGGATTTATAATAAAGATTTTCTGATGTCACAAAATAATTTGAATGACGAAACATTCAAAGTAGCATATACTTTGAATGATTCCGACAAATTATTTTTTGATGAGGAATTTCCAATAAGAAGTGTTAAAACTGAAATGATTAACAAGGTTTTCAAATTAGCAGAAATTAATATTTCTCAAATAAAAGATGTAAATCTTACTGAAAAACCTAAAAAATACACTTCAATAGTTCAACAAAGATTGAACAAGAAAAAGGGTTACAGTTCTGGTTCGGGTTATCGAAAGAAACCAAACCATAACAGTAATTTCAAAAAGAAAGGATTAGGTTTTATTCCACTAGAAAATCATAAAAATGAGAAAATTTATAAACGAAAAACTAAATTTGTTTCAGGAACAAGTTCAGAAGAAGAGAAGGAGAAACCGTTCTGGAGACAGTCAAACAAGGAGTTTCTCGCTGAAAGGAAAAAGAATATGTTGAAAGAATCTGAACCAAGAGTTGAAAGAAGAACCTGTTTCAAATGTCAAGAGGTTAGACATATTGTTTGGAATTGCCCAAAGCCAACCAACATAAAACAGGGAGTTTCTTCTAACTTTAAAATGAAAGAAAAATGTGTTGATAAAAAAGAACAACCAATAGAGAAATTCAAGGAGTTTAAACATTCGACTTTCGAAGTTGGTGAAAGTTCGAAACATTTTTACAAAAGATGAGCAAATTTAAACAAACAAAAATGGGTTGTTAAAAATTCAGATGATAGTTCTGGTAATGAATCTGACTCGTCAAAGTCAGAGGAGCCACATGTTGTGCTAAAAGATGAGAATTCCGTTCCAACAATGGATGATGAAAATTTTCCACCATTTTCAAACGGAAATTTGAAATCAAAAGTTGGTAAGATTGAGATTTCAGATCAATTCTTCGCTGGTGAGAAAGAATTTGATGCTGAAAAAGCCTTTAACGGAAAAGTGTTACATATTTTTGGAAAGATGGCTGATGGGAAGGTGAAGGGCGTGAAAGAGTTTTATGAATCAAAATTTTTTAAACCAAATGAGGATGGTTCACCCATGATTCCTCAGGCATGGGTGAGATTCTTTAAAAAGTAAAATCGGGACTTACCGGAGCTCCCAAGTTGGTAATCGTGGAGCATGAATCGGCATCATTCTTGAAAAATGTTTTTGTGAAAAATCTACAAGTGTTAAATCTTACAAGTGGATGAAAAGAACAAAGTGATGAATTTAACCCCATCTTTGTGAAATGATAAACACAACTAATTTTCCGAAAAAATCATTTTGATTAAAACAAATTTAAGTGTTTTGAAATCATAATGGGAAAATAGTTTGCTGTCAGGGGGAGTTCTGATTGTTTACGCCAAGTGGATGGTGAATTGAAGCAATTCACATCAGTTTGTCATTTTAGTTGTACAATTTATTGTGTTTAGTTTCAAATTTTCCCAGAAAATAAAAAATTGAAACATATTTTTGATTTTAGGGGGAGTAAAAAGTTTAGAAAATTTGAAAAATCCAAAAATATGATAAAATCTAAAAATAAAAAACCATCGAAAAATCAAAAATGAGTTTTGTTGTGAAAAAGAGGAAATGATAGTACATCAGTAGACAATCACAATACGCTAAAGAATTGGAAAGTTAAAATGTGATAAACGGTTTCACTGATGATATGCCGGTAGATTTTTACACGCTTAGTAGATTGTGTTCGAGATATAAACCTAAATATCAAATACTTACTTATTTCGTGGGGAACATCTCTCGGATATATAGGTAACCCCTGAAATCTTGTTTGAAGGGCTTTCTATTTCTGACATACTAGGTCTTTGTGCGTGATGATATCTGGGGTATTATACCGGGACTTCTGATTTTGCGGGAGCAATAGCCTAGTCCTCGTATAATACTTTGCACTGCTTTAATCATAAAGCCCTCCCTCAGCATAAAAAATGATGAAACATTGAAAAATGCTAATCATGTGCTGTTGAAGAAAAGATTCTCTAAAGGGAACACACCTAAAGACGAGCCATCATCTCTCTGATTTTGCGGAAGCAATAGCCTGAGCTCTCATGGTCTTGCATCTACCCCTTACAGATATCATTAGTGTGCATTCACCTGTAAGACTGAATATAGGAGTCTGGATACGGGAGTATATTCTGAGGTGGTACACGTGAATAAGTTAAGTCCATTAAAACACTAATCTCGTATCTCGAAACAATTGAACTTTGTGTGAAAATTTAAGTGGATTAGTATACTGACAATCTAAGTGAATCGTTTAGAACTTAAAGTGTTTAAAGCTCAACGGTGCTAGTGATTTGACATTAACTGATATGATCCTCTTACACAATCTCACAAAAATATTTGTCTGTAAATATTTCTTTAATGATTTTCATTAGTGTGTTTTAGCATAAAATTTTGAAAAATCAAAAAGATTTCATTTCATCTTATTTTTGACAACTGATGTTGAAAAGCTGATTTTCAAAATTCTGAGTGCTAAACATGATGAACGACAGTGGGTTGGGAAAGTGTGTTTGAAATGAAAATGTTATAAGATAATCTTACAAATGTTGTTTTGAGAATGATTTTACAGTTAGTTAATCAAGGTCATTAATTTGAACTTGATATAACTATTGTTGATATTGAATGATTTCTATAAAAGTAAATTTCACAATTGTCAAAGGCTAAATTTGTGTGTTATGATTACAAGTGGTTAAGCAGAGATTAAAATTGTTATAAATAAAATTTTTACTGTTGGGTATAGGTTTGTGCAGATCCCCGTGTTGCTACGAAGAGCTAGGAATCGTTCCTGAACCTGTGAAAGCTATGTCAGATTGCGATCGCAGAACAATTTAAGGGGGAGTATGTTAGCAAAGGGGAGTTTGAAGTTTAAAAGAGCCAGACTCAGCTGCTGATGCTGATGAGCAAGAGAAAGAGAGAGATTGAAGGATGCTTACAGAGAAAGACATTTTGAAAAGAGCGAGAAGACCGATCAAGACTGAAGACTCGACACACTGAAGACTCGTCAACATCCAAGGGGGAGTTTGTTGGTGCATATGTCTGTTGACTTCGTCTTGTATCGAGTCATGTAATAGAATTGATAGACCAAGACGCGTAGTACGAAAGAATTGGGAAACAGAGCTAAACCAGCAGGTTCATGCGAAGTGACCAGTTCGTGCGAACTGGCCAGTTCGCACGACCTGGACCATGCTGGTTCATGCGAAGTGGATGTCCTATAAATAGGAGGTCTTGTGATTTCATTTGTAACAGTTGTGATTCTGGTAGCGAAGCTCTGCCGAAGTGTCACCACATCTGTAAAAGCTTTCAAATCAATACAAGAGATAGTTATAGTGATTCCTATTGTTAAACAAGCTGCAATCATGTCCAAATCATTGAATTTCGCCTCTGGTTTGAATTAGAACTCTTCTGATCGACTCATTAGGTCGATTCCTAGATCCTACACTAGTACATAGGTTTTGTTAGTGTGTCAGATTCATGGCTTGTA
Organism: Helianthus tuberosus; assembly: GCA_030545235.1. Lineage (NCBI taxonomy): Eukaryota > Viridiplantae > Streptophyta > Magnoliopsida > Asterales > Asteraceae > Helianthus > Helianthus tuberosus. The sequence goes on along the minus strand of JARYGA010057082.1, from coordinate 383 downwards.
TACATATTGCAATACCTCACACGACTACCGGATTCGATAATAGAAAACCTTGTATTGAAAAGTGATTAGTATTGCAATATAATTAACCAGTCTAAACAAGTTGGTTATAGTTTATAAAACCTCGTTGCCATGAATCTTAACCCAAAACATTTGCTTTTGTAAACCAAGTTGTAAATCGTTCTTGTAATAAAACTCGTATGGTTTATATCATTTATTAAACATCGTTGCGTGTCATTATTTGAAATCAATCGTTCAAGTGAACTAAATAACGCCACGGAATGTAATATGTTAAAAGCACTTATATATAAGAAGTACCAGCGGCGTATCTACCATGCTTTTATCACATTACACCCGTCCCGTTATCTAATCACATACCAAAAACC
>JARYGA010057081.1:0-29075 GCA_030545235.1 Helianthus tuberosus | reverse complement strand
CTCATGCAGCAAAATCTTTCTGAGTTACTCCCTTCTGATAATAATTCATTCAGTGAAACTTCACGAACAACTATTATGAATATCCAAGAAAGCATATTAACCATCTTTGATTTTTTTTGGGCGTTTTTCAGTGAGTGGTATTTGGTAGTATTGGCGTTTTTTTTATCAAATGGAAGTTGCTGAGACGTATGATTTTATAGGATGTCTTTTTGGCGCCTAAGTTAGGCGGTGCATTATTATAATAAAGTATTCGTCTTTTCAGTTACTGTTTGTAATTATTGTTTTTTATAAGCTTTATCTCTGAAGTCTGTAACACGTCCCATCTTTCAAGTTTGGCGTTTTAGATTCTAATATAATAAATTTTCCCTATCTTCAGTATTAATGATTTGTATTTTTTGTTTCTAGTTACATTTTCAAGTTTGTTTTTTATTTTATATTTTTTTTGGGTTTTTTTATAAGGGAGAATTACATATATCCCCTTATTTTAAAACCTAATTACATATATACCCAATTCAAAATTTAAATTTCACATTTCCCCTTCTTCTATAATATTACCTTATATTGACAAAAATACCCTTTTTATAACTTAAAAGAACACTCCAGCATCTCTCCATCTCTCTCTCCCTCATTGTTATAACTGCATACTACGAATAAAAGTGTGATTCATCTTTCCTTTTTTTTTCTCTTGCATCAAAGCATTGAACATGTGGATCAGATCCTTCAATTTCCCTTTATTAATTTCATGTTTTTTTAATGATTTCCATAGATTTGCTTTCTGCATTTCCTCTAGATTTTGGATCTGTCTTTTACACATATTATGGCTATTTTGAAATCAAAGTCAATGCTTTCTGCCACTTATTTTGGAATTTGGAACGGTCATTGAATCTCCTTTGATTTTCCAGATGTCAATCGGATTGCTTTTTTTGTTGTTGAAAACGATTTGGGAATTGAGTTGCATGACTGATCTTCGTTCGTGTTGTCGTTTTGGCTATTGACTTTTTTATTTCAGATTTTCTTGATTATTGGGTAAGATCTGGTCCTGGATCACTATACAATTGATTCGTCTTCTTTACTGAGTAGATTAGTTGATAAATTTCTGATCTTGAAACGTAAATTGTTCATGACATTGTGTTGACGGACCTGATAATTGGGGTTTATAGGTTTCTTAAGATCAAGAGAAGTTTTTAAGTTTTAGTAAAAAGGGCAAAATAGTAAAATTTTAAAATAATTTTATTAAAATAAATCAAAATGGGTATATTTGATATTTTTCATTTTTTGAGAGGGGATATATGTAAATTAAATTTTGAGTTGGGTATATACGTAATTTATGAAGTTTGTAGGGGGATATATGTAATTGCCCCTTTTTATAATACTTTTTCCAAGTAATTTTATTATAGTTTGGGAGTTTTTGGTGGCGTTTAACGGGATAATGTCGTTTAAGCAAGCATTTTGGTTGTTTTGGCGTTTTTATTATATATGACGTTTTTATTATATAACAATCAACTGAAAAGGAAAATAAAAAAAAGAATACATAAACAATTGATCTTCCAAATCTTCACTGTCACCAGTCTCTTTTTTCTTTTTTGAATCATGTTAACTGTCTGGTTCGACTTTCGTATGATTCATTTTGTTTTTTTATTTTTCACGTAGTTTTATGTGTGGCTGTTTGGAAGCACACAGTCTGACATCAGCATCTTTTTCTTGAAGATTTGTCCATCTCATGCAGCAAAATGTTATTGAGTTTAGACCCTTCAGCCAACAATCTTGAATTTCATAATGAACGATGTTTGATTTGTTTAACTTTTTTGGCGTTTTACCGATAAAAATAACGCCACGAAATAAGAGCACCTTAAAACTCAAAATTTGATCATGCTAAAATCAATAATGTTTTGCTGTATGAGATGGACAACATTTTTAATCCTCTGTTAAAAAAGATAACTGACAATGTTGTCCACCCCATACAGCTAAACTTTATTGACAACAAAGCTTAATAATGTTTTTGTATGTTTTGGCGTTATAAATTAGATGGAAGTTGAGGATTAGTCAATAAGATTTTACTCAATGAAATGGACAACATCCTCACTTAAGGATTTTGTCCATTTCATTGAGCGAAATCTTACAGACAACCAAACTGAATTTCAAAAAAAAACATTTAGGGTTAGAAGGTATTTGATGTTTGGGTTTTTTGGCGTTTTCTAAGGCGAATGTGATATATGAAATATGGTGTTTGGGTTTTTGTGTGTGTTTTTAATTGAAGGTCTGAGATGTTGTATATATAGGATTTTTTGGCGGTTTTTTTAGGCGGGATTTTACTCTAATTAAGTTTGGCGTTTTATATATAATGGCGTTTTTACAGGGAATGGTATGTGATTTTTGTTTTTGGCGTTTTATTTGATGAGATGGCGTTTTGTGTGGAGAAGTCAAAAGACCCTTTTACCCTTAATGAAGCGCGTTTACGTAATAAAATTGATGTTATTTACGAAAACGCCACTGCGCCAATCTAGTCCATAGATTGTTTTGATCGGACGATCGATAAGCGTTCTCACCGTTCTCACACTTTCTACCGTTTTCTCTAAATCATGACCCTTGTTTTATATATATATATATATTTAAAGTTAGATAGTAATAGATTATGAAAATAATATGTTGAATTTAATCTCTAATTTTTCAAAAATAAACGAACACTATAGGTGGTTAGTAACAACAATCAAGTTATATATTTAGTTATAATAATATGACAAACAAATTAAGGACCTAAGTACGAACAATCAAGTTATATATTTAATTTAATAATAATAATAATAATAATAATATGACAAAACAAATATTGAACCTACCTATGTATAATTTTCTTAAGATAAACTAATAGACAATAATTAAAATCCCCATAATAAATAAATAAGATATTTGAGTGTGTTCCCTTTTCATCAAACGAATTTTAAAATTTATGGTTAGATAATTTATTAAAAAAAATATGTTTCGTTAATAAATAATTATGAATTTTTATCTAGAAGAGATTAAATTAAAATTAAACTAAATAATAATTATCTATAAGATATTAAACTAAATAATAATTATCTATAAGGAGTTAAACTAAATAATATTTAATAGGAGGGATATCTATAATTAATTAGAAGAGATTAATTAAACTAAATAATAATTATCCATAAGATGCATGGCCTAATATGATGACAAGTGTCCCAAACTTGGTTTCTTTTATTATATAGTACTAGCGGTAAGACCCGTGTGCAAACACGGGTCGTTTCTTAGAAACCATGCATAGCACATATTAACAGAGAGTAAAAAAATAATTAGTGCAGACTCATAAAATTGATATACACTAATGGTCAATAGGTTTATTCAACAGCAATTCCATTATGTTGAAAGCAAACCACTGTTGTCTATTAACTGTTAAAAACTTCTGTTGCTTTCCAACAGACTTTCCAAAAAACTGTCATCCATTATCTTCAACAAAACTTGCCAGATGGATAGATAGTAAGTATCAGATATTAGAAAACCATGCATAACACAGATGGATAGAACATATAGATATGTGTATAGATATTTGTAACGCCTCATATTTCCATATTTCCATATTTTTATAAAATACGTGTTCGTTTCTTTTTTTAGAAACGCAGTTTAAATTTGATCGAAAAACGGTTTAAAAACGGAAAACTACGCATTTTACGCACTTTTAACGCAAACGACGAACGAACGCGTCACACAACGAGTTCCAACGACATTCTGCATAATTTGACCTAAAGATATTATTCTACGACATTATACGACGCTCGGGTTTGAAAACAGATCTTGAAAACGTGTTTGGGCCGCTTAAAAATGCTAGTAACGGGCTTGTGGGCCCTGGGCCCAAGCCCAATTGTTAATCTAACTATATAAACAACTTTTCTTTCAAAACCCTCATTTCTCTTTCAAAGCTTCAGCCGACACCTTCTTGTGACTTCCTTCTCTCTGCATCTTGATCTAATAAAAACCCTAATCTCCTATGCATAACACCCAACACCCCTCGGTCTCTCACTCGAAATTTCCGGCGGTCGGAGCTGCGTTACCGGCGTCTCACCTTTGCACAACAACAACCACAACTCCTCACCTCTTCACACCCCCCTGTTCGATTGAATCTCCGGCCACCACCATTGCAGTGGTGGCGCACGGCGGTGGGTATAGGGGACGACGAGAAGGGAGAGACATAGAAAGCGAGGAGAGAGAGAGAGATTGCGGAGTGAGAGAGAGAGAGACGACGAAGAAGATGAGGCCGACACCTTCATGGCGGCGACGGCGGTGGCGCCTGGTCCTACACATCTTTTCGGTAAACACCCCCCCTCGTCTCCTTCCTTTCTTTTACATTCAGATTTGAATTTTGATTCGAGTGTCTTGGTAGTTTCGGACTCGAGTGGCGACGCCGCCGGCGGCACTCCAGCCGTCTACGGCAGTGGCGACAGGAATAGTGAAGTTGGTTCAAGTCGCGGGTCACCAGCTTAGTTACTTGGGTTGAGTCTGGTTCGTGTCTCGACATCAGTTTGGTTCGGGTCTTGGCTCAGCTTAGTTCCAATTGAGTTTTGGTTCTCGGTTTGTTTCGACTCACACGGCTCGGTTCAGATTCAGATCGATTGGTTCAGATCCGGTTCAGTCAAGCTCAATCGGCAATCCCTCTTTTCTTTTTTTTAGTTCGGTTGCTACTATTTTCTTTAAATCCGATGAAGAATGATTTGATTCTTATTTCTGTTCAGCAGGTTCGGTTCGATGTCCCGGTCAAGCGGTCAACTGTCGGGTCAAACCTGGTCAAACTCGGTCAACTGAGGTCTCGGTGCACTCGGTATTTTAACGACGTAAATATTCCAATTATATTGTTTTATATATCTCGCTATCATAAAACCGCAATATATATAAATATATATATATATATAGTCCTAAAAATACATAGAAACATATAATTAGATGTTGTTTCGTCAATTGTTTATTGAATTTTGAAAATAGATTGACAACTTGTGTTGTCGGGATCGTCCAAAAACAGAGGAAACTATGCCAGTTTTTTTGTAAAATCCCGTAAAACGAAACGTTTATTTTATTAGACGAAGCCTATCGGATTCAATTAAATTTTAAAACAATAATTATAATTATAAACGTAAACTTATTTATTTAGTCATTTATTTATTTTCATTCTTTTGATAATACTTCTATAATTATCTTAATGAGTCAATTTGGAAGCAATACATAAACTATGTATACTCTATGCGAAAATATATATATATATATATATCAACAAGTTATACTTTAGATTTCACTTCCTATCCTCCGTCATAATTCCTTTTACTCATGCACCATCGTTTGCCCTTATAGGGTGACCTCGGTGTTTCGTCCTCCCAAACTCGCACACTCGTCGATACTTGGATAATCGGAAGACTTAGCAATTATGTGAGTATACTCGCAACCCCCTTTTTATATTTACCACTTTTGGGGTGTAACACGTTTAACTATTAAACTACACTTAAACTTATTCTTTATGCAATGCACGAAAACAATCCTTATACATGAATACTATGTTGTTATACTTGATGCTTACGTGGACCATACTTATGTGATATGTTTTAGTCATTAGCTTTCACGAGCCTCCATTTGACATGTATAGCGCTATAGGAGTAACGCACCGCCCGTAGACTTGTGGTCATGTTGAATTATATCATTGTTGCGTAAACAGAGGATTGGCTAGAAATATTGCATGCCATGTTAGGTTGATCTTGTATAAACAAAGTTGCCATATGGATTCGTTTTTTAAACTTTATACTTATACTTATTCATAAACTTGTATACTCGCCTTTGCTTTTGCATTGAATTGTATTTTAAACATGTTACAGGTTGAGGATTGATGATGCTATGAAATGAAATCGGTTGAATTAAATATCATCACAAATAGTGTTATGAAGTCTCTTGCAATCTATTTCGTCTCACTCCGATGTTTCCGCCATCGGTTGGGGTGTGACAGATTGGTATCAGAGCCATAACTATAGGGAATTAGGAAAAGTAGGAATGCTTTAACCTAGTCTATAGTTTTAGAGCTTTATTCTTACGTCTTGCTTGAAACTACTTGCATGCTACTCTATTTGCTTTTATTTATTCGCTATGACGTTTTAAACGTATATATCGCTTGTGTGTTAATACTTGACGTGCTATTCTTATGTGACAATACTTATCTTATTATGTGTCGATACTTGATCTATTGATCTATTCTTTGTGTGTTATTCTCGACATGCCTTTTATGTGCTTATACTTGTTCGTTATTTCCTTTAACATACGCCTTTTTCCAAGGCATTTTACTCGATTTTTTGTTTAACACGAAAACAGTCGTATTATACAAACGAGACGAGTTTACCAAAATAGGCGTGAAACCCACAATTTGGTAAACGACTCTCATCCCGCCTGATTCTATTTTCGCACGAAATTCACCATTAAGTTAGGAGTGAAATCCACATCTTAATGGAAATTTCAAATTTAAATTCTAGTGGACGCTCGTCAGCGTGTCGAAAATTTAATTGACCCGACGAGTGCCAACTATACTTAGGGTACGAAGTCGTCAAGTTAGGGGTGAAACCCGTACCTTGTTGACTAGTCCCACTCCTTGATTTTTATAAATTCCGCCAAATCTTGAATTGTCGATTGAATGGGAACATGTAATAACCGGAAGGGTAAATACCGTTAACCGATGTGTCAGCGAGAGTATTTCACCTATTAGGCCAAAGCATGCTCTCAAATTCAAAAGACTCTTTTGACCACTTTGGTTAGTCAATGTTCCGTTTGGAACCATCCAAGTTTTATTCGAGCTTGCGCTTTATTATTTTCGATCTTTTGTCAATTTTGAATAATTTTTCGAGATTCATTTTTGCGCAACATCATACTCTTACTTTTCATACGATTATACATTATTAGCATGCATGATTTCACGTAATTTTATTTACGCCTTTGTAACAACGAGCAGAGACATATCACCGAGATAGGAGTGATTTCCTTACCTTGACGATTAACTCTGTTTCTTTTCTCATCTTACAACGACCTCACAAACGGATTTGAGTTCCTCGACTTTCAAAAATTTCACGAAATGCTACTTACCAACCTAGGCGGTCTAATAAAATCATTGCCCACAAAATTTCATATTTCACGTAATTACTAAAACACGCTCGTCTCGCATCACTATACTAAAGAATACTATTTTTCAATTGAGAATCAAACCAACTTTTCATACAAAAAATTACAACTATTATTCAGTCGTTTACTAAAACTTCTTTCGAAATCAATAACACATTTTTATTAAAAGACGCTTTACCAGCAAAACACTAAGTTCATATACCAAGATCCTTTTTCCTAAGGATGAACATTTTCACAAGAATCTGTAAACTTCGAAGTTTCTAACACAAAGTTACTTAAGACGATGCGGATTTTTTTTATCTCTATAACTTTTCAAAACCTCACTCGATATGTCAGCTAAATTCAAAACACGTGGGCAAGGAAACTTCATAAGGACCGACAAATTTTTAAACTTATGTAATCTCTTTTAAAACCGTAGTAGCATTCCATCCTTTTTTACAAAGTACGTTTCACGTAACCAATAACTGTTTTATATTCCCTTACATTCACAAACTAGATCCTGCATTTCATGACAACTCAATCTATATAACTTCACGTTTTGCGTAAACAACTATATATGCATACCATTTTACACTTTTTAGTCAATATCTCACAACAATCTAACGCGTGTCACACGTTCCCTTTCTCTTTCATACTCGAAACTTTTGATCTTTTACGCGTATAAACTCGTTCATTTCGATTTATACTATAAACAAAATCATTATTTCCTACATCCATACTTACACATTTTATGCCTTTACTTATGTTCACGCTTACACATTTATGTTATACTCATGATTCAAAATTCATACGTTTTACGTTTATACGTACACTCACAATTATACACTTACGTTGTACTTACATTCATGTTTATACTACATTCATATTCATATTCATATTCATATTCATGTTCATACATTTTATGTTTTCAAATACACTTATACAACTTTATTTACACTTATATTCATACATATATATCTTATTCATATATAAACCTTCATGTTTTACACTTATATTCAAGTTCATGTCTATGCTCATACATCTTATGTTCACACTTATACTCGTAGTCATACTCATACGCTTTGTGTTTATACTTAAACTTATGTTTGTACTCACATTTTATACTCCCTTTCATACACGTTATACTTATACTTATGCTCATGCTTACATTCATACTCATGATTCATACATGCGTACCCGTACGCGAGCGGAATCCGAGGGATTCGCTTACGTGGGTCCCACACGTACTTAAGCATGGACTTGCTTATATACTACATTCTTATACATACACATTTTTTTTTCAAATTTATGTATACCCTGATTCATACACAACTAGTACAAGCTATGCGGATCATGCGACGATCAGTATAATCGCGGGTGCACACGGGATTATAGTGGTAGGCGCATGAGAATCATGGAGTGTACTACTGTGTATGGTAAGACACGGAACGTAACATGACACCGACTAACGAAACGGACGTCATGTGGTCAAAACATGGTGGATACGCCGCTGGTACTTCCTATATATAAGTGTTTTCACCATGTTACTAAACTTTCGTAAAACGTGCCATGAGAAAGTCAGTGTTTTGCAGACCTTTATGGACCTAATGCAAACTTTAAACAACTCACAAACGCATTATATTCGATTATCCATGACGAGACTTCATCCTTAACACTACTTTTGTTTATCCGATGCTTATGCTATTCTTATACTCATAATCGTTATTAGATCAATCGTTCACCCTTATACCTCAATTATACTCTGTTGTCCCAAACTCTAAAGCCTCAGTTTTAAACAAACCTCTTCTGTTTGCCAAAATCCTCTCAAGTCATACTCTTGAATAAATTTCGGGACGAAATTTCCTAAAGGAGGGGAGACTGTAACGCCTCATATTTCCATATTTCCATATTTTTATAAAATACGAGTTCGTTTCTTTTTTTTTTTTGAAACGCAGTTTAAATCTGATCGAAAAACGGTTTAAAAACGGAAAACTACGCATTTTACGCACTTTTAACGCAAACGATGAACGAACGCGTCACACAACGAGTTCCAACGACATTCTGCGTAATTTGACCTCAAGATATTATTCTACGACATTATACGATGCTCGGGTTTGAAAACAAATCTTGAAAACGTGTTTGGGCCGCTTAAAAATGCTAGTAACGGGCTTGTAGGCCCTGGGCCAATTGTTAATCTAACTATATAAACAACTTTTCTTTCAAACCCCTCATTTCTCTTTCAAAGCTTCAGCCGACACCTTCTTGTGAGTTCCTTCTCTATGCATCTTGATCTAATAAAAACCCTAATCTCCTATGCATAACACCCAACACCCCTCGGTCTCTCACTCGAAATTTCTGGCGGTCGGAGCTGCGTTACCGGCGTCTCAGCTTTGCACAACAACAACCACAGCTCCTCACCTCTTCACACCCCCCTGTTCGATTGAATCTCTGGCCACCACCATTGCAGTGGTGGCGCACGGCGGTGGGTATAGGGGACGACGAGAAGAGAGAGACATAGAAAGCGAGGAGAGAGAGAGAGAGATTGCGGAGTGAGAGAGAGAGAGAGAGACGACGAAGAAGATGAGGCCGACACCTTCATGGCGTCGACGGCGGTGGCGCCTGGTCCTACACATCTTTTCGGTAAACACCCCCCCTCGTCTCCTTCCTTTCTTTTACATTCAGATTTGAATTTTGATTCGAGTGTCTTGGTTGTTTCGGACTCGAGTGGCGACGCCGCCGGCGGCACTCCAGCCGTCTACGGCAGTGGCGACAGGAACAGTGAAGTTGGTTCAAGTCGCGGGTCACCAGCTTAGTTACTCGGGTTGAGTCTGGTTCGTGTCTCGACATCAGTTTGGTTCGGGTCTTGGCTCAACTTAGTTCCGATTCAGTTTTGGTTCTCGGTTTGTTTCGACTCACACGGCTCGGTTCAGATTCAGATCGATTGGTTCAGATCCGGTTCAGTCAAGCTCAATCGGTAATCCCTCTTTTCTTTTTTTTCGTTCGATTGCTACTATTTTCTTTAAATCCGATGAAGAATGGTTTGATTCTTATTTCTGTTCACCAGGTTCGGTTCGATGTCCCGGTCAAGCGGTCAACTGTCGGGTCAAACCTGGTCAACTGAGGTCTCGGTGCACTCGGTATTTTAACGACGTAAATATTCCAATTATATTGTTTTATATATCTCGCTATCATAAAACCGCAATATATATATATTGTCCTAAAAATACATAGAAACATATAATTAGATGTTGTTTCGTCAATTGTTTATTGAATTTTGAAAATAGATTGACAACTTGTGTTGTCGGGATCGTCCAAAAACAGATGAAACTCTGCCCGTTTTTTTGTAAAATCCCGTAAAACGAAACGTTTATTTTATTAGACGAAGCCTATCGGATTCAATTAAATTTTATAACAATAATTATAATTATAAACGTAAACTTATTTATTTAGTCATTTATTTATTTTCATTATTTTGATAATACTTCTATAATTATCTTAATGAGTCAATTTGGAAGCAATACATAAAGTATGTATACTCTATGCGAAAAATATATATATATATATATATATATATATATATATATCAACAAGTTATACTTTAGATTTCACTTCCTATCCTCCGTCATAATTCCTTTTACTCATGCACCATCGTTTGCCCTTATAGGGTGACCTCGGTGTTTCGTCCTCCCAAACTCGCACACTCGTCGATACTTGGATAATCGGAAGACTTAGCAATTATGTGAGTATACTCGCAACCCCCTTTTTATATTTACCACTTTTGGGGTTTAACATGTTTAACTATTAAACTACACTTAAACTTATTCTTTATGCAATGCATGAAAACAATCCTTATACATGAATACTATGTTGTTATACTTGATGCTTACGTGGACCATACTTATGTGATATGTTTTAGTCATTAGCTTTCACGAGCCTCCATTTGACATGTATAGCGCTATAGGAGTAACGCACCGCCCGTAGACTTGTGGTCATGTTGAATTATATCATTGTTGCGTAAACAGAGGATTGGCTAGAAATATTGCATGCCATGTTAGGTTGATCTTGTATAAACAAAGTTGCCATATGGATTCGTTTTTTAAACTTTATACTTATTCATAAACTTGAATACTCGCCTTTGCTTTTGCATTGAATTGTATTTTAAACATGTTACAGGTTGAGGATTGATGATGCTATGAAAACGGACTAGCAAAGATGCCTAGATACTCACTTAGACGTTTAGGTTTAAAGTGTTGTATCAATTTTGTTATTATCATGTTTGAACAATGTTGTTATTTGAATTCTTGTAATGTTTTGACAATTTATCTATGAAATGAAATTGGTTGAATTAAATATCGTCACAAATAGTGTTATGAAGTCTCTTGCAATCTATTTCGTCTCACTCCGATGTTTCCGCCATCGGTTGGGGTGTGACAACATTGTACCAAAACGTGTTATCTATTATAACTAAAAGACAACTATAAATATGCATCATCAGTTAATATAGAAAATACATATGAGTATTTCCATTGTCCTATCCACAAAAAAAAGTAGCACCCACCCATTGACAAGAAAGATGTTTATAGACATAACTACATATAGAACATGTCTAAGAAGCAAAATTAGTACCATCGACGAACCAAATGTACAATCACAAACAATTATGACTTGAAACTAAGAGGACTCAATCTTTGTCACGGTATGCACAACTTTTTTTAACTTCAGCAATTGAGTAGACTTGTGATACTCTAACGAAAGTTCATCACCAAAAGCAATATTGCAAGATCTCAGACAAGAAGACCATCCAACAATAGCGTAGTTGAATCCAGTATTAGTTTTTGAGATGTTGTAAACAGTTCCTGAACTTCACATTTGAGATTCTGGATCTTGATAGGCTTAGGATTATCAGTATGCTAAAAAACAGAAAATTGAATAGTGAATTTTATAAAATATTGATATATAACTGAAATTGTTGAAATAATGAAACAAAGCAACGACTGCAAAAGCTTACAAGTCTATCTTCAGCATGTATGGTGAAGTGTAACACTGATTCTGAAGTGGATGATACTAAACGAACCTTTCGAACTTTACACGGTCTATCAACAGCTTGGTTATCTTCTACAATTGTCTTGCCACGAAGTTTGTGCATCTTATCCACCTAAGTAAACTAATTTAGAATATAACAACTCTAAATTCTTGAAATTTTATAACTTTCTTTATCAACACAAACTATCTTCTCAACTCAGCTTTGAAGTTTAAGACTCAATCATACAGAAGAATATCAATATATTGAGACAATAATAAAATAGACAGTATAAAACTAATAAACGCTTACATTAGATACAACACTTGAAGAGGCAGAAATGTCACGAATAGGAAAATCTTTAGACTGTAGTTGAGGATCGTTAACATCATCAGCTATTTTTACAGAATGATCTTCAGGCTACAACAAAATTTAAAAAAAAAAACCTTCTTATACTTATTATACAATAAAATATATGCGTAGAAAATTATAAATTTACAGCATTTTTAACATCTGACTCGTCAACTAGACGCGCAATATTTGAATCAAATAGCCCATCATCAGCAAACTATATTTATAAGAAGGATCATATATAAGAAACCATATTTTAAATCATAATAATATATAAATATTACATGTGTATATATACATTAAAAATATCCTCAAAACTCGTAAACTGCTTAGAATTACCAACCGAAGCTCCAGTATCCTCATCATCCAAAGCAACTTCCCCGGAATCCAGAAGCTGTTTGTGTTTAGCCTACAAAATGAGATTTCAAAAGTTATCAGCATAATATAATAAAAGTTTGTTGGTGCATATTTGTGACAACAACTTAGATTTGGTCTTTGGATATCTTGTAATTAGTTAAACGTTAAACAGTTAGCGGGTTTAGCTTTGTATTAGTGAAATTATAGAGTTTGGGCTAAACAAAACCCAGTTGGGTCAAGGGTGGACGAATTGGGCTTTGCCCATGTAGGAAACCTTAGCCCATGTAGGAAACCTTAGCCCAAGTAGCAACCTTGTGTTATATAAACAAGGTTACGCTTTAGGGTTTAGGTTAATCAGCCAAAACAGTTTTTGTGAGAGAGCAATTTCGTGAGAGCTTAGCTTGGACGAATTTGTGGTTAGGGTTTAGATTGATTGTAATTCTTGTGAGATTGATAATCAATAGAAACCCGGTTTGAAAGTGAATTGCTGGTTTCTGTTCCTACACGTTTTCTGCTATATTCTGATCAAGAGGATTCCGCACTCTTGATTAGATTGACAATTCTGTGAAAGATCCATACATCAAGGGGACCTACAATTGGTATCAGAGCATTAGGCTCTTGAAGGCTCGGTTCAGAATTGTGCTTGGCAGAAACAGGGAGATTTTCGAAATTTTTGCAATTAGGGTTTCGAAATTTTGGCTGTTTTTGATAAAAATTTTCGAAATTTTTGGTTGTTTGATCTTCTGCATTGTTTGTTTGCTATTCTGCAGGTTTTAGGATTCAAGTTTTGGTTGATTATTGAAGAATTTTGGCTAGAAAGGCTTGAAGATTCGAAGATTGTTCTTCGTGTTCTTCACGTTCTTCGTTCTGTTTCTTATTGGATTTTGAAAATTACTGATATTTTGGCTATTTCGATTTTGCAGGAACTGTTTAAGGAATCCGGAAAATCATCAAAGTTTCGAAAAGATTGAATTTCCATATTTAACTGGCGAATTTAATTAATTTCGCAGACTGACCTGCGATTTTAATAGACCTGCGAAATTACCGGTGAAGTTAAATCCAAAGGCGACTTTGGTAACCGTATAATTTTCTACAGCGAAATTATTACGGTTTTCGGCGACTTTACTGATCGTCGTAATAGCGAAATATACAGCGAACTTGACCAGCGAATTTGACCTGCGAAATTGACCTTTTCAGCGAACTTTGATCAGCGAAATTGAACAAGTAATAGACTAGCGAAATTAATCTTGACTGGCTAGCGAAATTAGTAGCAAATTTAAAAGGTGGAAGATTTTTTGGCAAGCATAAGGAAAAATTAACGTTTTCGTGAATAGAAAGTGATCCGTAGCTCGTTTGACTAAACCGTCTGCACCGTCGAATTCCTTGGATTTTTAGGGCAAAAAAAAAATACAAAAAAAAAATACAAAGACTCTGGAAAATCCCGAATTCGGTTTTCGACATTATATATCATTGGATTTGTCTTTTCGAGACGATTATAAAGGTGTAATTTGGTAACCACTGTTTTCGGAGATATTTTGTACGGTTTTACCAGTCTGTTGCGTTAAAATGTCGAACATGACGAATTTGAACGCACCTAAGATGATGAAGGTGGAGAATTATCTTACATGGAAGGCCAGCTTCCAATCATTCATTGAATCTCAGGATGCACGCATGTGGATCTGTATTGAAGATGGGTACACAAACCCAACACACGATTATGAGGGCAGACCACGTAGAACAGACTATGTGAACATGCAAGAGGATGATAAAAAGATGTATGAGGTTGAAAAATAGCCTTGGCTGAAATAAAGATGTCATTACCTGATAGCATCAAGCATACCTTCAAAAGGTACACAAATTCAAAGGATATGTGGGATGCATTAGAAAAGAGGTATCAAGGAAATGAAGATGTTAAAAGGAATAAAGCTGCGATCTCTACAGTACGAGAAGGTTCAAATGATTGTAGTGTTCATCTGGAAAATAATGAGAATGCCACTCGGGCATTCATGGCAGAGATAATGCCAGTTGATGAGGCTGAAACTACTGTGAATGATGTTGAAGCTGAAGTAGAGAAAGAGAGTGAAGCTGAACAGGTTGTTGCTGATGAAACCTCAGAAGTTCATGAGAAAGAGGTACAATCTAATTCTGTATGTTTGAGATGCCATGAACTACAGGGTGAGGTTGACAGGTTGTCAACACAAAACCAAAGTTTGATAAGCGAGATGTCTAACATTAAAGAGTCAAACTTTTTTGCTAAAAGAAATGAATCGTCATACTTGAAGAAGATAAAAGGTTATGAAGCTGAAATTGAAGCTTTAACTTGCAAACTAAATGAAAAACTTCAAGTCATAGACTTAGCTCATGACATGATGGCTGAGAAAACAAAAGAGATTTCTGAAAAATGCAAAGAGTTGTCAGATGCACAACTCAAAATTGTTGAACTTGAAAAGAAATTGAGTCAATTCAGAGATTCGTCTTTTGTAATGAAACACATGATGGGTGGGGTAAAGAAGAGTAATGACAAGACCAGTGTGGGCTTCCAGGGCTTTAATGAAGTTCCACCTCCTCTTAGTCATGACTATTCATTCCTGCCTAGTGAAGATGAGCTAGCAGACTTTATGGCATCTACACCAAGTAGTTTCGCATCCACATCAAGTCAAGGTGATGGATCTGAGAGTGATGATGCTAAGAAGAACAATAAAAGGGAACCTTTGAAAAGGAAAAATTCACCGCCTAAGAATAAAAATCAAGCTTTTGTTAAAAAGATTAATTTTGTTCAAGGTAGTGATATGAAAAATGAAACAACTGTTATTGAAAATGAATCAAATGTAGAGTTTGCTAAAAATAAAAACAAAGAAAAATCTGAATCCAAGCAAACTAAACAAGGTTCATCTAAGGGATCATCACCATCTGATAAGGGATCTACCTCAGAGACTCCAGCTAAGAAGTCTTTGAAAAGGAGATCGTGCTTCAAGTGTCACATCAAAGGACATGTAGCTAGCTGCTGTCCTAACAAAAAGAGTGAAGCACAAATTAGTGAAAAACAGAGAGGGAAATCACCTGAGAAGAAAGGTGATAATGAGGAGAAAGTTGCAAATTCTCCAAAGAAATCTGCTCCTAAGCAACCAGAGAATGCTGTTGTTGGTGTAGATAAGGCTGAAAAAGGAACTCCACAAGCTCCTCGTTTTTAAAGAAATCAACCAAGATTTCAGCCAAAATCTCCACCAGTCAGATATGAGAGACCTAGAAGCAGTTCACCAAGAATGAACAATAATAATTCAAATAATTTCAGAAGTCAAGGTCAATATCAAAATCGATACCAAAATGATGGTGGTCGAACTTTTTATAACTATGGCTTTAGAAATTACAACAATAATGCTTCTTGGAATCAAAATTCAAGGTACCAAAACCAAAATTTCCAAAGGTCAAATAGTCCAAACACATATAGGAACCCTCAGGACCAAAGACCTAGTGGAAATCAAAATCAAATTCCATCAACAGGTCTGAGATCCAAGACTCTAGTTAGGAGTAATGGATATTGGATGGATGTTACAGTAGTTGGTGAATTTGGACGACCCAAGACCATTAAGGCTTGGGTCCCCCAATCTAACTAATTTCTTAGTTGGTGTGTGCAGGAGCTGCTAAGGAGGATTATCAACTTATGGTATGTTGATAGTGGCTGCTCTAGGCACATGACGGGGGATGTGAGATTGTTGATATATATTAAATGATTTAAATTGAAGTTCAAAGTACTGAGTCGACACACTAGATAAGCTGGCAGATCTTTATACTAAAGCTTTTGACAGAGCTCGCTTTGAAAATTTAGTCGAACTCAACGGGATGAGGAATCCTGAATAACTGGTTTTTTATAAGAATTTTGTAAATAGTTTACTGCTTTTCTTAAAAATAAAAAATACAAAAATATTGAAAAATTAAAAAAAATTATTAGAAAATAAAAAATGAGTTATCACTGTGTGAAAAAAGAAGAAATGATAGTACATCAGCAAGTTAGACTGTCACACTGAAACTGAAATTAAATTGCTTAAGTGTGATAGCAGATTCATTATATGATGTACCAGTAGGCAAAAGCATGAAATAATCAACTTACCAATGTGATATAAACCTAAATAAACTGTGTATGAGTGGGGAACACATCAGTGGTGTATGGTTTAATGACCTTAAATCTTGCGTTGATAGATTGCCAAAATCTGAAGTTTTGGGTCTTTATACTGTTATTTCATCTGGGGATATCAGGGTTGTCCTTCTGCTGCATCCAGATACATGCTGACCTAGGCACAACCAGGATATCTTAAAAGAGCTAAAAATGCCAAAACCCATAAATGAAGAAGCTCTCATAAAGAGTCATTCAAAAAGTGCAAAATGCATAATTCGTACCAAAAATGGTATTTGTCTTAGCCCTCGTTAGATATTTTGGTCTCTCTGCTGTACAGAAGTACTGACCTGTTCACCAATTATCTAAACGTTGAAAAACAAAACGGATGAATTCAGTATACTCACCTACTACGATGAATCTTTGTGCATACCTTGATCGTGGGGGTATATCCTGAAGTGGGACACACTAGTATTTTAGTATTAAAATTACCTTAACGTATCAGACGGTAATGGTACTTGAAATGTTCATGCATTTTGTTTAAGAGGACAAATATACTGGTAATCGTCTTGGACTGCTTTTCACGAAAAATTACATAAAGAATTAACTAATGGTGTGAAATGTCACGAATAGGAAAATATTTAGACTGTAGTTGAGGATCGTTAACATCATCAGCTATTTTTACAGAATGATCTTCAGGCTACAACAAAATTTAAAAAAAAACCTTCTTATACTTATTATACAATAAAATATATGCGTAGAAAATTATAAATTTACAGCATTTTTAACATCTGACTCGTCAACTAGACGCGCAATATTTGAATCAAATAGCCCATCATCAGCAAACTATATTTATAAGAAGGATCATATATAAGAAACCATATTTTAAATCATAATAATATATAAATATTACATGTGTATATATACATTAAAAATATCCTCAAAACTCGTAAACTGCTTAGAATTACCAACCGAAGCTCCAGTATCCTCATCATCCAAAGCAACTTCCCCGGAATCCAGAAGCTGTTTGTGTTTAGCCTACAAAATGAGATTTCAAAAGTTATCAGCATAATATAATAAAAGTTTGTTGGTGCATATTTGTGACAACAGCTTAGATTTGGTCTTTGGATATCTTGTAATTAGTTAAACGATAAACAGTTAGCGGGTTTAGCTTTGTATTAGTGAAATTATAGAGTTTGGGCTAAACAAAACCCAGTTGGGTCAAGGGTGGACGAATTGGGCTTTTCCCATGTAGGAAACCTTAGCCCAAGTAGCAACCTTGTGTTATATAAACAAGGTTACGCTTTAGGGTTTAGGTTAATCAGCCAAAACAGTTTTTGTGAGAGAGCAATTTCGTGAGAGCTTAGCTTGGACGAATTTGTGGTTAGGGTTTAGATTGATTGTAATTCTTGTGAGATTGATAATCAAAAGAAACCCGGTTTGAAAGTGAATTGCTGATTTCTGTTCCTACACGTTTTCTGCTATATTCTGATCAAGAGGATTCCGCACTCTTGATTAGATTGACAATTCTGTGAAAGATCCATACATCAAGAAGACCTACAAAGTTACTTATCACCGTCATGTTATCAAACAATGTATTTTATCATCAAAATTTTATACCGTAGCCAATAAATCAAACCCATCATCTCCATAAACTGAATCATCCAAAACAACTACATCAGCTTTCTTGAAGGAAACCTCAGTTCCAGTCTCGGAATGGAAAAAGGAAAGCTCAAACGTTTTAGATGCAATCATGGTGAAAACCAACCAAGATTCAACTGCTATGGTAACTTCTTCAATCAATTTTAACCATCCATCAGTAAATCCGTATCCATCAGTCCATCCTTTCATTATCAAATTCCAAAACCTTTCGCCCACATAGATAGTTGCCATCCCATACTCGTAATTTTTACCATAGAATTGTTTCCAAAATTTGTTAGCAATTAGCTATAGAAGAAGTAAAGGAATATTTAGTGCAGACTTACAAATTTGATATGAACTAATGAGCAACAGAAGTTACAACGGATTAGTCAACAAAAGTTAAAATGAGAATTACTCAACATAGTTAGTCAACAGTAGTTACAGTATTTACACACAACCTAACCATTGTTTGGCTATCAACTATTACGTACCTCTATTGCTATCTAACAGAGGTTTTGTAACAATTGTCATCCATTATGTCCAGCAGAGGTTGCAACGTGGACAGGTCTTAAATATCAGATGTTAGTCAACCGAGGTTAAAAGACTTAGTCAACAGAAGTTAAAAAAGGTTAGTAAACAGATGTTAAGATTATAAGGAAACAGACGTTAAAAGGGCAAACAGATGTTAGCAAGCTGTTGAGCTAGCATAAAATATTTAGAGTAAGTAACAAAATAATATATTGTGACTTACAGTCATGCCAACTTCAGGGCTAATATTTGCTGAAATGTAAGAGTTCTCGTAGACTTTTTCTTTAAAACATGAGACAACGAATGACAAACGTCCAATAGCTTTCACCAATACAGCATCTTTCATTTTCAAACAACAATCTCTAACAAACTTTGTCCATCCATCCGTAAATATACAATGATCATCTCTCTTCCTTACTCGTACTAACCATGATTTGTCACCATCAAGTAACTCTACAATTCTCCCATACGTGACCTCCTTGCCCCACAAAAGAGTCTGAAAATCAAGTGGTATATTCTGCAACAGTAGTTAACAAACATCTTACATCAAAAATTAATGTAGAATCCTAATAGTAGAAGGAAAGTTAAAAAACATACCAAAAATATAAAATCATCTTCATTAAGGAATTGTAAAAAGGATGGTGTTTGATTGGATAGATTCATATCTGCAATAAACAATTTAAACTTACAAGTTATAAAAATGAACAACATCCAACAAAAGTGATAGACAAACAACATTATAAAATAGACATCGCTAACATCTCTTAAAATAAATCAGCACTTAAAAAACAAAAGTACCAAATATTAACCGGACTATTTGTATAATCACACACTTAAGGTTGATTTATTAATCGTAATGTAGAAGACAACATCACGAAGATGCATGCACAAATTGAGACAGAGAATGCTATCAGTAACTTCATTTAAGTTAATGCAGTACTTAATCAATAAAAATACATCGGATTACAACAACTATTATTTGCTTCAAGAGAGAATATGAAACGCCGTCAGTGACAAACATATACTCATAACATCAAATAATGATTAGTCTAACATATATAATACAAACAATAAATTCAAAGAAACAATACTTGATTTTATAGCGTGTAATCTATATTATGCAATAGAACCTTGCCGATTTTGATAAGAAAGTTATTTGAGAAAACTTCCGAACATGTTTTCTGGAGCTTATATTCAATAATGGAGATGAAAAGTATATTAAATGGAGTTAATACAGATGTTACATTTACACTGGTTGGTTGAAATTAAATTTTGTAAAATTTATACTTTACCCCCTTTTACATTAAAACAACTCAATTTTTGCACAGCAATAACCACTGTTTGAATATAAATTTAAAATGTTAAATACGAAAAACTTATCTATTAATTTAATATATTTATATTTATATAATTAAAAATAGTTTTTAAATCCCGATATTAAAGATTATTATAAGTTAAATAAGTAAACAATTACAAGTTAATAGATAAATATCTTATTTTCAACAATCCCAATACAATCTCACCTCTTCTTCTCCGGCGAAAAAACTCTACAGTTTCTTCTCTGGCGAAAAAACTCTACAGTTTCTTCTTCCTCAGACTTGACGATCAGAAGTTTAAAGTTTTAGATCAGGTATCTTTTTTTTGTTCTCTTGTGTATTTTATAGGTATGCTTTGACATGTTACTTTCAGTTTCCTCATTTCAAATTATATAAACATCAAAATCATAATCTACTGATGTTAAAATAGATAAACTTATATGAACTTATTTTCTTTATTTTATAATAAGATTTATATCTACCTATTTAGTTACATTTTGATTCATTCCATCTAAATAACAATCTGAAATATTATTGTTTCATAAATATTTGGTTGTAAATTTTAAGAATGGTTTTAGAATTATTGTATGAACTGCCATGTAGTGTTGATACATTTGTTCTATCAATATTAATTTTGATAAAATATTCTGCAATCAGTTTATAGTACTCATATGTCTGATTTGTAAGTGAACATAGCCTTGTCTGCTGAAAAAAACTGAAGTTTGAAGTTGACACAAACATGGATATTTGAAAACTTTATTGCCATATAATATTTTTTTATTATACAAGAATAAAAATTTGATCTTACACAGTGTTAGATTCATATTGTTGGTTGTAGGGACCATATTGAAGTACACAACATATAAGTTTGGTCCTACAGAGTGTTGGATATTTTTTTATACCTTAAATAGAATGCTTTCCAGATACAATTGATTTTATGTTTTAGTATTTAACTGTTATTGTATTTTTTTACTTTCAGATGGAGTTTATGATAATTATCAACGTCTCTGAATTGCCAGACCTAAATGAGGGATTGGTAAGCTATATTCTTAGAACAAATTAGCTCAAATCACAATTGTATGCTAAAAGCTGTATTTATAAAATTAAAGATATATTAAATGTTGTGTATTTTATATACATAGGTACTTCCAAGGATAATGAGTAACCAATTACCAAGAAAGTGTGAAGTAATAAAGTTGGTTGATTATATGGGTTTTAAGTATAAGATTGCAGTACAGAGCATTGGTCATAAAAGTAAGAGGATAAACGGGCCAGAATAGACTCGGTTTGTTGAAACTTATAGAAATAACAACATAGACAAGCTGTGTTTAAAAAAATTGAAGGAAGCAAAATTTGAGATAAATGTTTTGAACAATGAGGGATTGAAGATTAGAAAAGATGGCTCGAACAGAGATTATGTTCATGGTTGCTTGATACAGGCTGAAAAAGAAACATACTGCAAGCAGGTTAAAAATTGCTACTTATTTTTATATATTGCCAGTGTATCTTTTGGACTGTTAGAAAAACTTCTAATTTATATTTTGTATCCTATATAAATTCTAATATGACATTTCTAAAATATATGAAAATTATAGCATTTACCACACGATTTGCTGAAGCTGTTGTCGCAAAGGAGATTAAAAATTGATAACTTGGTTGCCAAAGTACATGGACCAAAGCAGAATAGTAAAGTTGATGTGCATTATGTTTTCTCTCCTGAAAACAAAAAGGGATTAACTGCTGGTTTTATGGGACCAGGATGGATAACTTTTTGCTTCGAAAATGACATTGAGGAAAGCTGCCAACTGATGTTTCAATGGATGGGAAGTACTCCTGAAGACGACTTTAACTTCACTGTGAAGGTTTTTAACAAAGACGGGATTGCACTTCACGGGTAGACAAAACATCACTGCAGTCGTACCAATCACCAACACCGCAAAAGGCGTCCACATTATAAAAAACAGTTTGAATACCATGTTTTAGAGACACACAGCTTGGTATTTACATATCTACTTTTAATATGGTTGATTTTACTTATAATGTTGGATCTATCTGTTATTACTTAAAGTATATGTTGTTTTGAATGAATAACTAAAGAAAGAATTTTCCTTTACAGGCAATACCGAAGAACTTTGTTCGAGAACACCAGCTAAATGATTACCGTAGAGCTGTGCTGTCATTTGGTCATGTGAAGTTTTTGGTACAACTGGTTGTTAGGAGAGATCCTAGAAGACCTGACGATAACAACCATCTAGTGATGCATACAAACTGGCAGCGTATCATGAATGAAACGGGAATATCTGTGGGGAAAAAGCTGAGGTTTGAGATAGTCGAAGAAAAAAGTGTAAGAGGAGATAAAATACACTTTGAAGTTTGTTGACATGATCTTTGAACACCTTTTCAGCCTTTAATAATTTATGTTTTAGTTGACATGTTTGATGGACAAATTTCTTCTTTGGAAACTAACTTAACAATGAATTTATGCAGTCTTAGTATATACTTTCAAAACTTTGTGGTTTTACCTTTTTATATTTTTCAACTAAACATTACTTTATTTTGCGTCTAAACATTACTATTTTCCATTACATTTCCCGGTCACTCAACAAAAAGAAATATAAGACTCAAAATTAATAAAATAGTATACAACTTGTAATTACAAATAACAGTGTTTTAAAAACTGTCCTACCAAAGGGACAAACTCAAGATCTGTTTCGCTAAACTTTGCAAACCAAAACGTCTGTTGAAGACAACCACTATTGAAAGAAAAGTCTGTTACTTAAACCAAACAACCTCAGCTCATGAGCCAAACAAACTCTGCTGATGAACCAAAAGGTCTGTTAAGACAAAGACTGCTGAAGCAAATGTCTGCTAAAGAGAACCTCTGCTGATGAAGCAAAATGTATGATGAACCTAAGTTCTGCTGTGCACCAACAGATATTACACAATTCAACAGAAGATCTATAATATAAGATCTTTAACAGATGATGTTCAACAGCTCATAAGGTCTGTTGAAGCACGCTATAACAGTGCTTAGCCTTTAACAGATCATTAACAATGCTTAGGGGTTAACAGATGTTAGCACGCTATAACAGTGCTTAGCCTCTAACAGATGTTAATGTATCTCAGACCCCAACAGTTTTCCGACTAACCAATTGATTAAATTTTAATTCATCAATCTAACAATAATATACAACCCTACTACTTATCCAGTCCATCAATATCACCAAAAATGTATATAATGTATAATAACAATATTATATAACAAACAAAAGGTTAACCTTACTTGATATTTAAACCGTAGACATTACATACCATATTTATCGTCATAGCCCTTACAAACCAAACTTTTAACCACAGTTTGTTAAAACAACAGTTAACCGACATAAATAAAAACCACAAGGATTCTTCAAAAATAAGTGGTTTCTACTTATCTCTCATAAGAATTGTTTTTTCATAAGCATCTAATTGTTAACCTTAGTCAGCTTCTTCCAGGTTCTTCTCACATTAGTGGATAGCTCACCAACGTTGACAGCATCAGCATTTTGAGCCATCTGCTTTCCATCGGGACTTGATCCAGAATCCTTTTCAACTTCAACGGCTGAAGAGTCGGCCATAACAGAGACAACATCCTTGCAACAGATCACAAAACAACTATTGATCTCATTTAATAAAATAATGAACTCTTTTTAAACATATTAAACATACTTTAAAAATAAATACTCACCCTTGAAGTTCGTTCAGCAGACACCTGGGAAGATTCTGAAAGGTTAACGTCTTTAACGTCAGCTACCTCTTGAGTAACCTAAAGGATCATAATATATGATATCATATAAAAAAGTACAGAATCCAGTGTTTAAAACTTAAAAGAAAAATAAATACATTGAAAGAGTAATTTTATATGCTACCTCATCCGTATTTTCATCACCATTACCATCTCCACCAACCAACTCAGCAATTATTACTAGATTATCACATGTTTTATGCACAGTATAAACACGATAGTCATTTTTAAGATTGAACTCTGAAACATCAATCTTAAAAGCAGCCTTCTTATCAACCAATCGAAATATCTCATGAGGGAATCCAGTATCATTGGCCTTAACCTGCCTCTCTCTTATGTCACTCGCCGCTAATCCAAGAAGCTTCTGAACATCTCTATCAAACATAACAAAAGAAACACTACCACTCTCATCCTGCACCCGCACTTGCACCTTGAACCTGAAATATACACAACTAACTAAGTAAACTATAAAACTATATTCAGATATCAGTCTTAGAATGTTACTTATATAAATATAACGGTAAATAATCATCATTGCTTACTTTGTGGTGATTGATGTACATTCAGTATGAGATTTGATTGTAACAACCCTCAAGAAAACTGACACCCTCGAATATTTTTCGACATCCTAAAAATATATTACAGACCCCAATATGTCTTTAAATACAAACCGTAAGTAAAAACCGAGCCCGAATTATATTATAGTTATTAAATAAATCAAAAACAAGAAATATAGGGCTGAGGCGGGCCGCGTAGAACCCACCTCAAATCTCACGCGGGCCGTATCAAGACTGGAGTTGACTTCGCTGACTTCTTTAGTTGAAGCGGGCCGCGTAAGGGTTATGCTTAGTTAACGCGGGCCGCGAGAAACCTATACACGCAAAGACATCCGGTGCTGACACGTGTCGACATCGTGTCGAACCTAGTAGATGAACAGGACAAGCTACGCCGTTGACCGATGTTGACGCGGGCCGTGTAAGGCTTAGCCTTACCTTACGCGGGCCGTGACAGGACCAGAATCCAGCCATATAAATAGATAGCATCGGATTACAATTTTCGTCGCTCACATTTCAATCTCAAATCTCAATTTCTGTAGTAGAGAAATTATAGTCAGGTACTATACCCCTAATTAGCGAGGTTCTGCTCCGTTGTAAGTATTATAACCCCGGTTTCATAATAGTTACGCTGCTCGATTGATTTAGGGTTCCGTAACAACTGTCGTGGTTCTGCCCGACGTAGTTGTTGGAATACCGTCTCGGGGAGGGTATCATTTATATTCTTTAAAGGGTTATGATACTAACCAATATACATTTGTATAAATTATAGATTATATCCAGGAAAACCTTACAAGAAGCCTAAGATAGCAATGTGAGTAATCTCCTTTTTCGTGTCAATTGTTTCTATAAAACCTTAATTGTTTATATCATATTACCAGTATGTGAGTCGTGTAATTCTTCAATTATCGCCGGTATTATGGGGTTTTGTATACATTACTTGATAACCTTCACAATTGGACGATGAGTAGCCAATGTGTGATATGACCATAGCCATAGATACGGTCGAGTGGCAAGTACTGAATGGGTAATTGTGTAGATATAAACATTGTAATCGCTCTCAATACTGTGGTAATTGATAAAACTTGTTTTGATTAAATTGGGATTCACTCACCAGTATTTCCCGCTGATAAAATATTTTTAAAGCATGTTTCAGGTAACACAATGTGAAAGCCAACTAGGAAAAAGCCAGCTCGAGAGCACTGACGGCTTGGAAAATAAGTGGCTATAAAAGTTATCTAAGAAACAATGTTTTAAATTAAATAAAATAGGGTTTGTCCCTATAAAAGTATTGTAATAAGAAACTTGGGTTTTACCCATGTGGTTATTAATATAAACTAGTGGTATATACCCGCGCTTCGCAGCGGGAATTTGAACGGTATCGGTTCGACATGTATCGGGATTAGAAACGGTTATTATCGGTTTGATTCGTTATGACGGGCTTTCAGTATCGGTTCATTTCTTTACAAAATATTAATAAATGTTTTACGTCATACAAAACCCATACAAACAAATACCTATACCGATGTTGTTCAGCCGATATTGCTTAGTTCATCTCATCAAGGTTAGACAAACAAAAAAAAAAGCAAAACCGCTAAAACTTGGATAATAGATGAGAAAAACAAAAATATGGTTTGTTATTCACATATGGAACGTAGCCATACGATGTAAATTATAGTTTATTTGATTTGTTTCTTAGTTAATTAATATTTATTTTCTTTCAATATTTTATATAATAAGTAGCATAAAAAATTGTAACTCATGTATATTTAACTATTAAAGATTCTAATATAGTGATTTCTTTCATTATTATTTTTTAATGTTAATTTTTTCTTAAATGTATTTTTAACTATTAAAGATTCTAATATAGTTATTTCTTTAATTATTATTTTGAATATGTTAATTTTTCCCTAAATATTTGTCTGGACCATTTCCACCGCCGCCTAAGAAAACTTTCACAGCAGTCATTTGCAATGTTTTCAGAACTGGATCGGACATCGAACCTGCTAGCTTATTGGTTCACTGGTTGAACCGGATTTAAGGACCAGATATTTAATATATAATATTTAATTTAACAATTAATAAAATATAAAAATTATAAACTAAATATATGAAACTAAAGTGTATATACGCTTTTCTAAATATCTAGGCATTGAAATTTGAGAAAAAAATATTTCTACATCGAAAGTTGAAGCCAGTCTTCTTCATCCCCATCGGAACTCCAAATCCACCACCATGACTCCACATCTGCCTTCCACATACCCCAGATCCACTATTTTTCACAGATCCCCTTCAAATCTGCCATGCTGGATGTAGCTATCTTGCAGCAATTAACAAATACAGGTTCGACCGCCGAATCGGTCCAACCGGCCGACCGGCCAACCGTTACAAACCGGCCGAATTTTTCAGACACGATCGAATCAATGCAACCGGACCGCCATCCTTACCGATTCCTGGTTGAACCCGCCGGACCATTTGCAAACGATCGAATCAATGACTCATTTGCTTTGCTGGTTTGATTTTTTTTAACACGACTTAAATAAATAATATTCAAATGCAAATGATTTTGCATTCCTACCCGTACCCACAGAATTGGTATTGAGCAAAGGCAAAAGCAAAGAAGTAAAATCACACAACTCTTGTTCTCTTTCGCGTCGCCGCTGTACTTCCCGTCGGCAACATTCCTTGGGCTCCTGACATTCTATCTATCGATTGCATAAACCTTGATGTCTCTCCCGGTCCATCACCTAGCCGGCACCACCACAGCCCCCATCTATCGCCGCTGTCTCCATTTGTCTTCTCCGACCGGGGATAATAAGGTAACAAATTGACTTCTCCGTTTGTACTCTGTTCGATCAAACTCTAGAACCAAAATTCAACTCCCGTTTCCAAGATGCGCATGAGGGATGACGGTGGAAACCCTATCCATCATGACTATTTAAACCACAAAAACCATCACCGTCACCCAACCTATTGTACAAGCACCAGATTACGGCATAGCCGGTCGTCGGAGTTTCCATCTCTCTTCCACGTATAGTCCTGTGCACCAACTTCCCTTTCTATTATTGGTCCCTTTCTCTCTCTACTCAAGCAAAAATAAGCACGTGTAAAGAAACATGTGAATGAAGACAAAACTAAATAGGGGTCGAAATAGGAACATTGAAAAGCCTGTGGCCAGAGTAAAGCAACGAATTCACCACTGGCGCAAACCAGCGATAGGATTTGATATATATAATAATATGGTGGTTTTACTCTGATAAACATTTCCTAACTACGGTCCTGATGTAATTTCCGCTGCGAGACTAATCAAACTGATACCACCAAACTCTGTGATCACGTCCGCCCGTTCCCGGGGATCAGGGATCGGGGGTTGTGACAGAAGGTGGTATCAGAGCCTAGCCACTGGTCTAAGCCAACGAAGTGTTCTGCTGACACTTAAAGTTATATTTTGTGTTAGGAAATAAATTATGGAAATACATGCATAATTGTAATTATTATGATGTGTTATTTGACTATTTGTTAGTTTATAGTATGAGTAAGAAAAGAATTTCGGACATCTATCACAAACTAGATAGTTCACCCAAAGAAAAGGGAAGTTCATCCCAAACAAATTTCTCAAGATACTCAGCAGATACTAAGGAAAGAATATTTGTCCGTAAAGCACAGTTTGAAAATCCACTTACCCCTAGTAAAAGAAGCCGGATTCTTAGAAAAAGTCAAGAGAATATGAAAAAGTCTCAGGAAACCCAGAAAATAGGCAGTAACCCACCCTGGGAAGATAAATTAGACGAAAAATGGGCAAATCTCTACATGTTAGCTACTGTAGCAGTAAATGCTAACTTATAAGTTAAATTACAAAACCAGTTCTAGCACCTGCGACACTTACAAGCCGGAAATGTTAAACTATTAAATAAACCGTTAGTATAATTCGAAAGTTCAGTTGTAATCTAGCAATAGTTGTTTTAAATAAATTTTAGAAAATCCTTATCGAATCCAGGCACCTACACCCCATATAAGTAACCTGCACCCCAGATTCCGAACCCAGTCCTAGAACCTGCAACCCCAATGAGTGCAGAAAATGTACAAGAACTTAGGACATTTGGTAAGGAAAATCTAGAAAGTAGTGAGAGAATGAGAAAGATGGAAGAACAACTCGTATGGAAAATACAATGAGCGTAATATGAATTTCTGAATAAATCCATATCTGTAGATGTGATGGCAGAAACGGTAATAGTAATAATAATAATAAAATAAAATAAATATGTGTACGGATGCCTATTAT
>JARYGA010057080.1:0-37390 GCA_030545235.1 Helianthus tuberosus | reverse complement strand
TTTTAGGACATTTTCGTGCAAGTCGTTACAAATATCGATTGTTGTGCCGGCATATATATTTTGTGTTCAAGATGTTCAAAGTGAAGGAAATGCCCAATAAATATATCATGAAAAGATGGACGAAAGACGTGGTGACGAATGATCTAAATGGCACCTTTGATATAAAAGTTGATGCTAATGACGAGCATCAAAAGGCTAAGGAGGTTGCTTATGAGATAATGCATACTAGAGAGTATTTTATTAGTAATTTGATCCGAGATTTTGATCAGCTAGTTCTAGTCAGGGATCAAATGAGGCAGATGAAACAAAAGGTTGATGAGCTTCGCATAACTAAGCCCACTGATCCAAAGTTTGACAGATTTTCAAAGTTAATTGGTTACGAGCAACCGCACACTGACGCTCCACCTACAGTCCGTGTGCCAACCGGCATAAGGAACAAAGGACGTGGTTCACATAAGAGGATCAAATCAAAGAAAGAACAGTTGATTATCCGAAAAGATAGAAGAACCCGGACATGTAGTGTATGTAATATCAAACGTCATGATATCCAAACTTGTGAAGTTTTAAAGGGTAAAGTTGGTGCTGCTGGTAAGAATGGAAAGAAAAGGAGAGTAGTTCAGCTAGACACTAATCCTTGTATAGTAGACGAAGAGGATGATGAGTCAGAAGATGCTGATGGAGAGGAAGAGGATGATGAGGTACATGAAGGCGATGATAGCGATTCTGATGAATGGGAAGAGGTTAATGAGGATGATGAGTGATTCTTGAACAACAATGACATACAGTGTATATTCAGTTTACATAACATTCTGCTTTCAAAATTGTTTTCTCATAACATGCTGCATTACTTTTAACATGCGTGATTAAATGTCCAACTAACTCAACAACCTGCTAACCTTTGTTAACTGACCATTTTAACCAGTGTTGACTAACCTCCTTTTAACATATGTTGACAACTAACCTTTATATCCTCTGTTGACTAACCCCCTTTAACCTTGTCTAACCCATTCTAACCTCTGTTGACCACTAGTTCATATCAATAAGTTTTTTAATTACTCATACAACATGCGTGAAAATACGTATAACTTGCGTAATTATTAAATGGCCTGTTTTTACAACTTGCGGGTGAAACATTCTTAACAGGCTTTTTTTTTTTTACAAAATGCACATTTTTTTTCTTATATGACAATCCCAAATATCACCAGCAAGTTTATAAAAAGCTATCAAACATGATAAAATGCACATTTTGCACTTATATATACTATTTCTAAATATATCTACATATCATATTGTCTTGTCATCACCACGACAAACATAACAGCAAGTTTTCACAACATCAAGTTTAGAAGATAGCAAAAAACATCAAAACACTTTATCAAACACACCTACCACCTACTTCGATGCAAATATCTTCTCAAGCTCCTTGTCGCTGGTCTCCATCTTCTGTTGCACCATCTCCATGGCATCCTTCAAGTAGGAGTACACCAAGTGATCAGCAGAAGCGTGATCCCTCATGAGCTTTATGCCTTCACCCCTTAATGAAGATTTTGGTTCTTGAAGTAGTTGTCCCCACACTTGTTGGTTCATCTTATGTTGTTCAAGTACCTTCTTCTGTACATCAAAAATATAGTTAGTGGAGTTTACATCCGATGCAAGTTCTGTTAACGTGCGGCTGGAGAGGAGCTCCTTGATTGCTCTGTTTGCGGGTTCCTCTGACATTTTTGTAAGTTATTTAGGGTTGTTGATTTTTGGAAAAAAAAATCACTTGGGATTGTGATTATGTATGCAAAATGTAATTTATTAGGGTAGTTGGGGAGGCTTTGGTCAGTGAATTTAAGTAAATAACATCATTACCAGTCACGTCGATGAGGGTGGCTATTTGTTCAGTTAATTTAAGTAGATATTCTTATTATTATTATTATTATTATTATTATTGTTATTATTTTTAAATCAACTTGTTATTGGTTTATTATTTTTATAAAACATGAGTAGGTCTTTCCATTTGCACCAGTTATATTTTATTTACTACAATATGCAGGTTTCACTTTCAATGGGTATAGCAGCATGTTGTAAACTGAACATGCGTTATTATTGTACATGTGTTATTATTGAACATGCGTTATTATTGAAGATGCATTATTATTGAACATGCGTGATTTGTCCAAACAACAAGCGTATTGTTGGTGAATAAAATTCCAAAAACACTAACAGTAACCCCTGAACCAATTATATTGTTCAATAATTCTATATGTCTTTTACCTGCTGGTATTTCCTTTTATATTCACATCAATACCATTGAAATCTTATCTTCAAAGATGGCAGATTCTTCCTTATCCTCTACTGCATCATGTGCATCAGCTGATATTAGTGTGGATCTTAAAATGAGGATTGAGGAACAAATCGCTGAAGATAAGTCTTGTAAAGAGTTGTTGGAGACTAACATTACTAGGGTCAGAGAGAACATGAAAAGGAGAGAAGAAATATTCAATTTGTTATCCGAAATGAAAGAGTCCAGTGTCCGAGAGGTGGCTATGATGTTCATGGCTGATCTAGGAGAGCGCGACGAGAAACACTTAAAGGAGTTTGCGGATGCAATAATCATTTTAAGATGCTCTATGGAAACTAAGATCAAGCTTTTAGAGTCTTTCTTCTGAGTGGTTCAAGCATGTGTGTTTGTTTTATGATTTGAGTAGTTTAACCACGTGTGTTTGTTTTATCTAAGTGGTTTTCTTTGTATCATTTTTGTTTTCGAATAAGGAAACATTTCCGGTGTTTTGATATTTTTAATGTATTCAGCTAATATAGTATATGATGAAAAAAAACATTTCAAAACTTGTCACAAATAATTCATAATAAATAACATTGTTTAAACATTTTAACGCTTAAAGAACTTATCCAATCTTTCACTGATTTTCTTATCTAGACCGTGCAACGTATTTATGTTGTCTGGATTCTTCTCAAATTCCTATGCTACGTCATAGACTTCTTTTCTTATAAGATTGTAGTCGGACAATACAATCTTACTAAGATAGCGGTACCTAAAGAACCAAAGCTGCGATTCTTGAATGTCCTTTTTATCTTCGTTCACAAACCCTGGATTCCATGGTGATTTGCCTTTGTATGTCTTCATATGTCTCATAGTGAAGACACCACAATCAACTCCATTTTGAAGAGTTCTCCATTCCATTTCTTTCCTTTTTATGCTTGCTGTTTCCAAGTTTTTTATCCATTCTTTTCTCCGTACTTTGCCTCTTAGGTATAAAACGAGAACCTTTCGCTACAATCATATAACAAATTATTGGTTACTACATACTCAGTCTAGTATAGAGTCGTTTTGTTTCTAAATTAGAATTTTAGAGATTTACCAGCATTTCAGGAAGTCCACGGCATCGTTTAGAGAATGCTTGTTTGATCCTAGAGTTATGAATTAACTCAATTTCGGCGGTTTTTAGGTGGAAGCATATGCAGAAGAAATGATCCGATAGTAGTACTGGAATGAAGATAAGATCCACCGTTTCAAGTTTTTTCACCTCATATTTAACTAGTACATCTTCTAGGTTTGATGCAAACACTCTCAACCGTTCATTATCACTATAGTTATACATTGCGTCAGGCTGCACAAATATATACATGCGTTATTAACTGGTATATATAATTTTCAACAACAGGAAAATGTACATGCGTGATTAACTATATTAGTCAGTATATGTATGTTGATTTATATACATTCAACAACACGCGTGATTAACAGCAAAATGTACATGCGTTATTAGTATATATATTGAACAACAGGCGTGATTAACAGGAAAATGTACATGCAGACATATATATACAACATGCGTAATTTACTTACAATCATTGTACTGGGAAAGAACAGCCTGTATGGTGATATTTTTTGTCCTATTTTTCTCTTCAAAGTTCAACACATCTACAAAAGCGTCTACTCCATTTGAAGCTACGTATTGTGATGGGTGAAAGCTTTCAAAAATTATTTTGAATGTTTTCACTCCACTTCTTGATTTGTAGATCATTGAGCTGTTTTTAAAACCAAAACGAACAATTTCAACAATAGGTGAACTTAAACAAGTCAATATTTTAAGTGTTGTAAAGGAAATAAAAGGATGTACTTACTTAAGATTTGGGATGGGAGCTAAGAGGTATGTGATTATAGTTTTGTCACAGTCTAGGAGTGGCTCAAATAAGCTGACTATCCTGTTGCAGTAAGGTGATCTGCATGCATCATCTAATTTTGCCATTCGTTTTTCGTTCAAATCCCTTACTTTTTATATGCGTTCTCACTATTTCATCCAATATTTTTTCGTCAGCAGTCATAGGAGGTTTTTGTTTACCGCCCGTTGATGTTTATAGGATGGGAGCCAATCTTAAAAGCGACTCCACCGACTGCATTTCTGCATCCGTCACTTCAGTGGATGTGTTTGGAGGTATTTTGTTACAATAGACGTCAGGGTTTATGTTTTCTAGTTCATTCAACATGGATTCGGTGACTGTATTTTGTGTTTATGTTTTTTTGTTGTGTGGACTCTACTAAATTGACCGCTTGTTCCATTTCTTGGTCCACATCTGTCGTAGCCTGTATCCCTGTTTGTGTTTTCAAATACATTATTATTATTATATACAAGGAAGAAGATGGTTATTATTATAGTAATTATCAAAGGGTCAATATTTTCACCTTGTGAATCAACTTCTTTGTATACCCCGACATCTACGGTTTGCATTCGTGCCAAACAAGTGTCTGAAATACCTCCATCATCGAATATGATATTCTCATCATCGTCACAACCTGAGATATTCATAACATTTTCTCATCATTTAACATAAAATGCTATTAATCTTTAATGAATTACACAAATTTTGTATACCTTTTGTATTTTCTATGTTTTCATTTGGTACGGTTCCATGTGTATGCAAATGAGCTCCAGATGGGTTAAATATTGCTTTTTCTTAGGATGTCATTTATGAATTTTCCACCATTACTGCATCGTCATCCCCGCTAAATTTTTTTAATATTATCGTCACCTTCTCCATCTTTGGTTACACAAGCTTCATCACCGACAGAAGTTCCGTGATCAATCGTTGAAACAGTATTCTTAACTGTATCATCCCACCTTTTACACATGCTTATAATATCGGATCCCAATAACATTTTCTTTTGCGTCGTTAACGATTTTGTTCATTTCCGTAACAAGTGCAATGTATTTATTTATGTTAATGTCCATGTTTTTCAACAACACCTGTAGGTTTTGAATTTTTTATATAACATGCATTATTCTTTTATAACATGCGTTATTATTTTAAAACTTGCATAAGTATTCTTTTAAGATATGTTATTTTCTAACATGCGTTATTATTTTAAAAACATGCGTTATTATTTTTAAAACCGGCGTTATTATTCTAAAACTGGCATAAGTATTATCTAACATGCGTTATTATTTTAAAATGTGCATAAGTATTTTATAACATGAGTTATTATTTTTAAAACATGTGTTTTCTGATTATGAGACATGCATGATTAATTAAAAATATTGTACCTTCTTATTTTTGTAGGAGGCTTCAGGCGTAGCATCGTCATAACTGACCCCGGTTACCTGGAGCGGAGTGCTGCAATATTCTATTAGTTTTTGAGTTTGTGTCCCGATGCCCATAAACCGCAAGTTACCAAAATTAATTTCACAATTCGTAAGTTATAAATTCATAAACCGCACGTTCCCACAAAGCATACGCCAGTTCAAAAATCAAACCCTAAGGATGGGGAAATAGGAAAAACCTGGATTGATGTTCTTCGATTGAGCTGGCTCGTTGCTTTTTTTGCTCCTCCTCTCTCTTGTAGCTGAGATTTTGTTCATGAAACAATGCTTCATTATCATCAAAAATCTAATCATAAAAGGAATCATATACAAAACAGATCCGACCAACTTTAAGCGTATGGTGCAAAAGGTGACTGGAGTCAAGTTAGCTGATGGGAAGTTGCCGGAGTTTACGGTGTTGAAGCCGGAGCCGCTCCGGCAACCGTTGGTTAACTAGGATAAGAATTGGTGTTTGCAGTGGAGGATGTGGTGGTTGGATGGTGAAGACGACAGTGGTTTCAGGGGAGTAGGCGGTGGTTGGATGGTGAAGACGGTGGTGGCGGCGACATATGTTGGTGTTGGTGAAGACGGTGGTGGTGGTGGTGGTGAAGACGATTATGGTAGGTGAAGGGAGAGAGAGGGGAAGGGGAGGGGGAGAGATAATTTGGATTGTTTGTTATAAACATATATATATATATATATATATATATAGGGGAACGCTAAAATGAAAACCACCTCCAGTTGTAAGAACCATGAGAACTACACCGTACGGGGCGAGTTGGACCAAAATTTTTTTTCATGAACGTAGATGCGTGTATTATAAACACATTTGTAAAAAAAAATTCAAAAAAAAATGTCGTGTGTATAGTTTTAAGCACCACAAGTTTGTGTTTACGGGTACCGTAAATTTTATGATTTTTTTACGGTACCCGTAAACACAAACTTGTGGTGCTCAAAACTACGCACACGACATTTTTTTTTTGAATTTTTTTTACAAATGTGTTTATAATACACGCATCTACGTTTATGAAAAAAAAATTGGTCCAACTCGCCCCGAATCAAAAAGTTCTCATGGTTCTTACAACTGGATGTGGTTTACATTTTAGCGGTCCCCTATATATATATATATGGTAGGAGTTGGCTACAAAGCCTACTTTTCCTACAAAGTGTAGGAAGTAATCTCCTTGTGACATGTGGCATCTAGTGTTATTTTACTAAAGGGGTATTAAGGTAATTGAATAATTACAACAATTTATGGAAGATTTTATATCATAACAATAAAAGGCTATTTTTATGGAAACTTATGTCTATTAACTATTCAAAATTGACAGTTACATCATTCGTATCCACGATTAATTCATCCGAAGTTCGAAACATAAAACAAATTCATTATTTCTTAACATAGTGTTTTATCAGTTTACGTTTTCTTCACACCGTGTTATATCAATTTTCACAATTAAACACACCCATCATATATTTCGAAACATAAAAACATTAATTATTTCTTGACGTTGTGTTTTATCAGTTTCTGATTTTTACACATTGTGTTATACCAGTTTTCACAATTAAACACACCTCTCACTCATAAAACACAATAGTGTCTGAAGTGCACAATATAAAACATGCAGACATTATATAAAACACACTAGTTTCTGAATTATATGAATCATAACTTTTTAGATATGTAGCAATATGGTACTCATATTAAAGATAAAAATTGCTCATTTTTATGGTATAGTTTAAAAAAAAAAACAAATTATGTATAAAAAAGTTATCGACGTTTTAAAAAAATGGGTGGAAGTTGCATGTGATTCCTAAATTTAAGGCATAGGAAATTTACTTTTATACCCTTAATTCAATAAATCAATCAATTTAATTAAAACAAATATTACAATTTTACCACTCATTTAATCTCATCCATCAATTACCTATCTAATGGCCATAATCACTTCTTACACTTTTTAGACAAAACACACTTTGTAGAGGAACCCCACCATATATATATATATATATAAGTGATTTGGTCAAAAATTACCTAAGCAATTTAGTGATCAAATTAGTTAAGTGAGGTAGCGTGCTAACAAAGTGTATTGAAAATATTCTGAGTATGATGTTTGCAAAAACAGTTTTCAGGATATAGCTCAAGATATCTAGCTATATCAACAATCAAACAATGAGCTAAAAAGTAAAGAGTGACACGAGATATATGAGGAAAGCCCTTGATCAATCTAGATCGCCGGCATAAAACCTCGGGAGCTGACAATCGCAGCTGCCTTGTTCTTCTTATTTCTTCAAACTTCAGGACACAATGCAGGATATGATGCAGATCAACTAAGTGTTACAATGAGATTCGAGTACAAGTGTAAGTGTTTGTGAGTGATTGTAACTAGTAGAGAGCAGAAGTGTGCGTGAAAAAGTTGTGTGTTCCTATGATCCGTACATTCCTTTATATAGTAAAAGGAAATAACAAACTATCCTAAGAATGAGGGATGCCCCGAATATTCCCTTTAGAACATTGGAGACCCCCTCTTTGCGGCTTCAACATTCTCTTCTCAACCATCTAGTCCGAGTCTTCAGGAGAACCAGTCTTCTTGACCGTTATAAGCATGCCTCACTAATCTGCACATGAAACAATTAGCTATTACCAAGATACTACATCAGGATGCTACGAATATCCTGATCCGGTATCCTGATCACAATCAAAAGTAATACAGTTAGAATATAATCCAGGATATATGAGCAGAAAACCACCCATAATAATTGTCCCCAAAATATATCTGTTGGAATCACTAATTCAAACGGATATATTTTAAATCTTATCTCTTAGATCGAGGCAACTAAGTTGATAAGACGGGTGGAATGACAAGCCACAACTTACCATACGATATTTACTCATTGCCCCCTATATCCTGCCTATATCTACTCGAATCATTCGCATTATGATCATAACACTTCCGAGCAAATTCCAGGTATTCTTCTTCCTTTTCCTCTCAGTTTTTCTTTGCTAAGATCCTCCATGGCCAGCCATACAAGATCGCATACGGCCAACTCGATTCCGACCCTCGAAAGTCAGAATCTTCTTAAAGAACCTGGAAAAGAGGTTTGCTCCTTCGACAATGCTGATATTGTTGCCCTAAGAGACTCCGGTGCTTTTCCCGCCGGTGCGATCATCCGTCCGTTCGACCGAGAGGTCCGATCGGACATATCTTCCGACGAGTGGGTGTGTTTCCTGGCTTACCCTTTTTCCATAGGGCTCCGGTACCCTTTTCCAGCCTTTATTTCCCGTTTCTTTGAACTCACTAGCCTTAGTTATGCCCAAACCATGCCCATGGTCTGGCGTGTGCTAGTTACCTTGGACCAGATTAAGTCTCGTCACATTCCTGATCTCTGCATCGAGGATCTTCCTGTCGCATATCGTCTTCGTTCTCACGGCAACAGCCGTTTTCTTCTTTTTTTAATTTCCAAAAATCCCCTTATCCTCAAGGCTACAAAGAACAAGGATAAGTGGCAAAGAAAGTTCTTTTTTGTAAAAAGGGATTCCATCGCTAAGGGTGTTGACCTCCCGGTGAAGTGGTTGACCTCTGGTAGGATTTAGGGTTTTAGGAATATCCCCAAATATATCCTGAAACTATATCCCAAACTGATATCTTTATTTCCTATGCAGCAAATTTCAAAGAGCTAGCCCATCCAAGTGCAGAATCAGAGCAAAGGATCAAGGATATCTACCAACTCCCAGAGAGTGAAAGAACCTTTTCCCTATCCTTCGCAAGTTCAAGTCAAAGATCAAGTTCCAACTTGTCTGGTAAGTATAGTCATACATATTAAACAAGTTATAATTTATAAGTATTCAAAAGTTAAGTATTTCTCCCTTTTATGTAGTGCCAGTCATAAATCTTGAAGGCTTCGAACTTGAGGAGTTGGATAGGTATTCCGGCCCTGTGCAAGTCAAGCAAGAAACTAACCCCAAACCAGCAGTCACGTCGAAACCCACCAGTTCAAAAACCACCACTGCTCCCAAACCTTCTACAGCCTCCAAGTCTCGTGGTCCTAGCTCCCGTAAGAGGAAGGAACCAGATTCTCCTGCTACCTCCGACGTATTCCCATTCGAGAATCATGGGTTTACAGAGTCCAGTAAATTCATGACCGGCTTCCGCAATCAGGTTCGTATCCTTATTCTATATCCTGCACATATATACTGAATATATATACTCATATATTGATACATATTCATCCGATTGCAGGGTCTTGAGCGGCTAGTGTTCCTCAATGAGGACACATGTGGTTTGAACAAGATGCTAGAGACCAAACTGAATAAGGCAGAGACCACTGTCGCAGACCAAGCAGCAATTGCCGCTGCCAAGTCACAGCATTATGAGGATAAATACAAGGCGATGATCCAGGAACACTGGGCCGCTCTCAACAAGGCTAACCAGGATGCTCAAGCCAAGCTAGATGCCGCCCATCTTCAATACCAGCAGGATATGAACACTTACCGAGAAGGCCTCAAAGGGTCTGTTGTAATTTCCCTCCTTCAAGCCAGATTAAAGATGGCTTATGAGGCCAAAGCCATGGGCCTTGAATGCCCCTCCTGGAATCTTAAGGCTTGGGAGGCGAAATTAAGGGATCTCGGGGGTAATCCTGT
Organism: Helianthus tuberosus; assembly: GCA_030545235.1. Lineage (NCBI taxonomy): Eukaryota > Viridiplantae > Streptophyta > Magnoliopsida > Asterales > Asteraceae > Helianthus > Helianthus tuberosus. Next base: position 27,163 of record JARYGA010057080.1, on the reverse strand, counting down.
GGAGTATCCTGCTAAGCCTGCGGGTGAGGAGCCTTCCAAGGCTGCAGAGGAGGTGGCTAATGCTGGTGGCGATGTTGAGGAGAATCCTGACGGTGATGCTGGTGCGAGTGCTGGAGGGGATGTTGCGGTTGAAGAAGGTGCTGCTCCTTGAAAGCACGAAATGGGCGATGATGGATGTTGATGCCTAGGCTGGAGCCCACTTTTTAAATTTGATGGTTTGTGGTTGTCGAACAATTTATCTTTCCTGTCTATTAAACAATTTACTTTCCTGCACTTAGACAATATGATGGCCAAAGGTGGAGGGATCCTGAGTTTCAGGACGAAGCCCTTGGTCATCAATTATTAGTATGCTTTATTTTGAACAATATAACAGTTGGAGGCGGATGGATCTTGGGTTTCAAGATGAAACCTTCAACTGTTAAGTAGATATGGTTAAAAACTAATTATGCTTTTGGTGGATGGGTCTCGGTTTGAGATAAAACCAAAAGCACAACCTTTTGCAATGTTAATAATAAACTAACCTTTTTTGGCCTTATTCATTGTTGCAAAGCTTGTTATGTGTTGTTTGATTTGAATGTAGTTTCTATTTTTAATCTTAGCATAATATCTCAAATATTCTGACCAAATATCCTGAGAATATATCCTGGTCAGGATACTCATAAATATTCCATCAAAACTTCTGTCAAACATGGTTTGAAAAACTTAGATAATTCGAATAAGGCTTTTTAAGGAACAAAAAGGAGAGATCAAACCAGAAATATATCTCAACCCTTAAACTTCAATCCTTTAGCAACCTTTCCTTTCCACCGAAGATGTGTCCCAGTCTGGGAAACTTAGTAAACCAAGTCCAAACTTGATCCTTCTTCATAATGCCTTGAGAGGAATGTCCCTTGTGCATGTTGTTTTTAAATACTTAGGAATCTTTGTGCATCAATTTGATCACAACCGATGTTGTACTTGTACATAATTTTAATATTACAGGGGATAAACCCTAAATATTCTGGAGATAGATCCTCAACATTCTGGGGGTAAACCCTAAGTATACTGGAGAAAATCCCAAATTTTCGTGCGCTACAGGCGGGAGTGTATAAACTCCAAGACTTAGAAAGGTGAAAACCTTTAAACCTTAGAGAGTATGAAAATACCCTTTCGTGAGAGAGGGTGATCAATCCTCATATACCTTTAGGATCTAGGATATAGCCAATAATAACGAAATTGTCAGCCACTTTTACATGGACTGGTCCCGCTATCTTGAACTACTCCCAGATAACTTGCGCTCCAGGCGGGGTGTTTAAACCCAATTCGAGAGAAAGGTGAATACCTTTAAACCTTTGAAGGGATCAGGATCCCTTAAACTTGAGAGACGGGGCCAATCCTCTAATATTTCGTTCCTGAGTATATACCCTGAGTTAGAAATTAGATTCTAAACTCACTTGAAATAGGCTTTGAGGTGTATAGCATTCCAGGATCTTGGCAATATATCCCCCTCCATATTCTTAAGCCTGTATGCTCCTTTTCCAGATTCCGATTCAATCTCATATGGTCCTTCCCATTTCGGAGCTAACTTTCCATCAGCAGGGTTAGTAGTGTTTTGAAAAGCTTTCCTTAATACCCAATCTCCAACTTGAAACCTTCTAGTCCTTAGGTTTTTGTTATATGCTCTGGATATCCTCTGTTGGTATGCTGCCATCCTTAACCTTGCCGCATCCCTTGTCTCATCGACAGTATCCAATTCTTGGCATAGAGCTTCAGGATTCTTTTCAGGATCCCGGAGGTTGGATCTTGCTGTAGGTATCACCATCTTTGTTGGGATCACTGCTTCTGCTCCAAATACTAAGGAGAATGGGGTTTGCCCAGTTGCATTTTTTACTGTTGTCCTATCAGCCCATAAAACAAAGGGTAATTCTTCTGCCCATCTTCCTTTCTTAGCTCCTAATCTTTTCTTCAAATTGTTGACTATTATCTTGTTTGAGGATTCTGCTTGTCCATTTGCTTGAGGATGTACCGGAGTAGATGTGTTCATTTTGATTCCCCAACTCTTGCAAAAATCGGTAGTCCTTTTACTGATAAACTGAGAACCATTGTCACATATTATCTCAGCTGGTATCCCAAACCTAGTCAGGATATTCCTCTTTATGAAGGATACTACTTCTTGGTCTCTGACTTGAACAAATGCCTCAGCTTCAACCCACTTGGAGAAATAATCTTTCATTGCCAGTATAAAAACCTTTCCTCTTGGAGCCTTTGGTAACTTTCCCACTATGTCCATACCCCATTTCATGAATGGCCAAGGGGAAGCAATAGGATATAGTGGTTCAGCAGGTTGATGCAGTATATTGTTGTGCCTTTGACACGCATCACATCTTCGAGCATATTCTGCAACATCTTTCCTCCTCATTGGCCAATAATATCATCTCCTTAGCACCTTTGAGAATAACGATCTGCCCCCGATATGGTTGCCACAATCCCCTTCGTGTATATCTTGAAGCACTTCCTTAGTTTCAGGATCCTCCAAGCACCTCATGTATGGTCATGCAAGAGACTTCTTATATAAAACCTTATTTATAATAGTGAACCAAGATACCTTCATCCTGAAAGCCTTAGGATTCTCATCCTTTGGGATGTGTCCTTCTTTGAGATATTTCATGATTGGGGTCGTCCAAGACTTAGGATCCTCCTCAGGATACTCATCATCAGGATCCTGGATACTTGCTACTTCCTTATCCTGGGATTTGAGAATGTCCACTGCAGGATATAGGATATGTAGTATTGGTATTTGAGTTCCATTAGGTATTCTGACTGATGATCCTAAGTTTGCCAAGGCATCTGCTTCAGCATTATCCTCTCTTGGTACCTATTCAAGTGTAAAAATATCGAAATATCCTGCTAATTTTTTTAGAATTTCAAGGTACTCGATTAACCTTTAACCTTTGACTGCATAGGATCCGTTAAAATGGTTAGTAATTAACAAGGAATCAACATATACTTGTAAACTTTTAACATTCATATTCCTGGCTAATTCTAATCCTGCAATCAAAGCTTCATATTCTGCTTCATTATTAGTGGCAGGAAATTCACATCTAATAGTCTGGGGTAATATGTCCCCCTGTGGCGATTTTAGTAGTATACCCAATCCTACTCCTCTCACATTAGATGCACCATCAGTATATAATGTCCAGGATTCTAAGGTTTCTCCTAGATGTTGTACTTCTAGGTCTACTTCATTTTGGATATCACTACTGAAATCAGCCACAAAGTCTGCTAGAGCCTAAGACTTTATAGCATTTCTAAGTTCATATACTAAATCATAGGCACTTAATTTTACTGACCACTTAGCCATGCTTCCTGACATCTCAGGTTTTCTAAGTACATTCTTAACAGGATAATTAGTTTTAACATGAATCCTATGTGTCTTGAAATAATGTCTAAGCTTAGTTGATGCCATAACTAGGGCTAATATCAATTTTTCTAAGTGTGAATATCTAGTTTCAGCATCTAATAAACTTTTGCTAACATAATAAACAGGATACTACTGACCTTCATAATCCTTTACCAAAACAACACTTACTGCATTCCCTGATACTGCAAGATATAGGGATAATGGTTCACCATCCTCGGGCTTCATCCATAAAGGTGCAGTTGATAGATGTTAGGGGAGGATTTTCTAACAATTAGTGATCCTTACTTGTTATCCTAATAAATGATCCTTACTTCTGTGACAGATAGTGATCCTCAGAAGGGCTTCAGGATCAGGATCATGGATCACTTTAAGGATCCTCATACTAACGATTGTTTGTTTGTGTTTCTTATTATTTTGCAGGAGTAACAAGCTTGACTTGGTCTTGGCAACGTTACTATGGAATATTCCACGGGTATTTCGCACACGTTTGACTGGAAATGGACGTTGTGGAGAACGTGGGAGCATGGCACGAAAGTCGGATAGTTTGTTAGCGTAGTTAACTTCTATTTTTAAAGGGGTGACGAGCTAGTATTTAGAACACTTCGCCATTTTTCAGCTACACACACTCTCGTACAATTGCACTCTTGAAGCTTTCGGCAAACACTTAACAGTTTTCGCTCACTTTTACACATTTCACCATAGTGATCCTTGTACCTAGCTCGTCGCTATCCGAAGTTGTAAACATTTATTGATTTATTTGAGCTTGGTGATCGGTAGTTTCCATCACCCGGGGTTTTTTGTGCCGGAGATCAACTCTTGATCAAGGGCTTTTTCCCCGTATAAACCTTGTGTCACTTGTTATTTATTTTTCATAGTGATCCTTATCGCTGCAAAGTAATTCAAGCATCATACCCCGTAACAGAGAGTTTGGTTGCATTATCCTCATCAGATTTTTTGACCAAAACAGTTTGGCGCCCACCGTGGGGCAATTGGTGCTTCATTCCTAAGAAGTTTTTCTGTTGGTGATCATTCCGGTTCATTGCATACAAATACATGGCTTCATCATTGAAGAATACCTCTACTGCAATGTCTGCAGTCAATTCATCTCAGGGCATTCCACCTTTGCCTCCACCACCTTCTGGACCTCAGAAAAATGCCGAGAAGAAACCAACTCCCATTTTCTCAAAACCTCCAACTTCTTCTGCTTCTTACACTCCCACTACTAGTGACATGTTTACTTTGATTTTGCAGATGAAGGATCATATACAGCAACAGGATAAGACCAATGAAAGGATTCTCAAAGAAATCGGAGATCTCAAGAAACAAAAGAAAACGGCAGAGGATCATTCCCCACTGGTGCCCAGATCTTTGAATTTTGATACTCCGGTGATTACTTCTCAGCCATCAGTGGTTCCAGATGTTCAATATGTGGGTGGACCAAAAGGAGTGCACTACGGAGCAACAACAATGACCCAGGCATCAGGCTCATATTTCCAGCCAGCAGGATCCTATCCTCAGCATATGGGATCCTTCATGAATTCAGGAGGATACTCAGGAGCGCAACAGATTCAAGGATCCTCCTTTGTTCCAGGATCATCCCAGGTTCAAGGATCTTCCTTTGTTCCAGGATCATTCCAGGTTCAAGGATCTTCCTTTGTTCCAGGATCATCCCAGGTTCAAGGATCCTCCTTTGTTCCAGGATCATCCCAGGTTCAAGGATCCTCCTTTGTTCCAGGATCATCCCAGGTTCAAGGATCCTCCTTTGTTCCAGGATCATCCCAGGTTCAAGGATCCTCCTTTGTTCCAGGATCATCCCAGGTTCAAGGATCCTCCCTTGTTCCAGGATCATCCCAGTTTCAGGGATCCTTCCAGATGCCAGGATCCTTGAGGAGTTTGCAAACAGGAAGTTCAGATGTCCATCAGGGAGATTTTATTCCGATGCAGACCGTTGCTTCTACTGGTCCTTTGATCATTCCAGAGCCCCAACAATATGGATTTACATCCATTCTTCCTAATTTGAATCCAATGGGAGGTAACACTTTTAATAATTCTTATACTACTAACCATGGCCTTATGCAGGATCCATGTATCAACCACGCCATGGCCAGAGAGTTGCAAAAGTTGAAGGATATGATATCAAGTGTTCCAGGAGTGGTCAAACCTATCCCAGAGATTGCAGATGGGAGCCACAAGATATCTCGTTTTGCACCACCAATCTGTGATGCTGAGATACCCAAGAGGTTCCATGTGCCAACCATGAAGCTGTATGATGGTTCGACGGATCCTGAAGAACACATAGCACAATACAGGGAGAGGATGGAGATCAATCCCATCCCAGAAAGGTTAAAGGAAGCATGCCTGTGCAAGGGATTCGGATCCACTCTTACTGGATCAGCTCTCAAATGGCTGCTAAGTCTTCCCCCCTACTCTATTACCTCATTTGCTAATCTAGTTAACCTATTTAATAGTCAGTTTTCTTGTAGTAGAAAATTTGAACGATTAACTAGTGATCTATATAGGATAACCCAGGGTCATAATGAATCATTAAGGGATTACATTACCAAATTCAGTAAAGAATCCTTAGACATTCCCAACTTGGATATAGCTACGGCTGTTGAGGCCTTCAAAATGGGATTGCTTAGGGATTCATTGTTCTATGATGATCTTGTTATGACACCATGCAGGAACCTAGATGAGGTAAGAACTCGGGCCCTTAGGTTCATCCGGCTAGAGGATGACAAAAACATCCAGGAGAGGTTAGCAGGATCCTCGAAGCAAGAGAAGCAAGGATCCTCATTCAAGAACAAGTTCAGATCCTATAATAGATCTGATAACCAGAACGTGCATGCTGTTGATCAGGAAGAGGATGATGAGGATTATCCTCCAATCTCTGAATATTGTTTTTCTGTTGACAACAATGAACTAATCCTTGCGATGCAGAATCTAGGTGATAAAGCCAGATGGCCCAGAAAAAATGACAGACCAGCTGCAACCAAAGATAAATCAAAGTGGTGTGCATACCATGAAGATTTTGGGCATCTCACAGAAGAATGCATTGCACTAAGAAAGGAAATTGGATACTTGTTGAGCAAGGGGCATCTAAAAGAATTGTTGGGTAGAAAAAAGTCAAGGACTCAGGATCCTGAAAGGATCCCTGAGAAAGCTCCGGCCCCTCCAGCAGATGCACAAGTAATAAACTTTATTTCAGGAGGATCAGACATTTGTGGCACATCCTTCTCAGCAGCTAAAAGGCATGCAAAGGAAACTAAAATGGATAATGGAGAAAGACCCGTTCGAACATCAAGTGTCTCCGAAGGAAAAGTCATAACCTTCGATGAGGATGATCGTGTTGATATCCAGGATCCTCATCACGATGGCTTAGTTATTACTCTTTTCATTTCTAACCATTTTGTCCGCAGGATCCTTATAGACGGAGGAAGCTCAGTAAACATTATCCAGCTTGATGTTCTAAAGAAGATGGGTATTCCTGAATCAAATATCATACCAAGATCCTCCGTGCTCGTGGGATTTAGTGGCGAAACTAAGAATACCCTGGGGGACATTAAGCTCCCAATATACATCGAAGGCCTACACTCTTATCAAAAATTTTGTGTTATCGATTGTTTATCTTGTTGTAATGTTATCCTTGGCAGGCCCTGGATACACGATATGAAGGCAGTACCATCTACTTACCATCAATGTGTGAAGCTCCCTAGTCCTTGGGGAATAGTCAAGATTGATAGTGATCAGCAGGAGGCTAAGAATTGCTATACTTCATCGATGAAACCAGCCTCGAAGTCAAGGGAGCAATAGCAATCAAAGTATCCTCCAAGGGATGTCTTGGAGGCAAGAGAGCAGGATGTGGTAGAAATCCTCATGGATCCTGAATCCAAAATCTACATCGGATCAGGGATCCTTGGCAAAATGAAAGAAGACCTCGTATCCTTCCTCAAAAGGAGAAAGACCACCTTTGCATGGAAACACGAAGACATGACAGGTATATCTAAAGATGTAATCACTCACAAACTTGGCATTGATAGGTCCTTCAAACCAATCCATCAAAGGAGAAGAAAGTTTGCACCGGAAAGAAACGCCATTATCCAGGAAGAGGTAGAGAAATTGCTCCGGGCAGGTATGATTAGAGAGGTCAAGTATCCAAGATGGTTGGCCAATGTGGTTGTTGTTCAAAAGAAAAATGGAAAGTGGAGGGTATGTGTCGATTTCACAGATTTAAATAAGGCATGTCCCAAGGATCCTTTCCCATTACCCCACATTGACTCCATGGTGGATGCAACTGCGGGTCATGAACTGTTAACTTTTATGGATGCTTCATCTGGATTTCAACAAATCCAAATGGAACCATCCGATCAAGAGGATACAGCCTTCATGACTCCAACTGGTATATACTGCTATATTGCTATGCCGTTCGGACTAAGAAATGCAGGTGCAACTTATCAAAGGCTAGTGAATATGATGTTCAAGGATCAGATTGGACAAACTATGGAGGTTTACATAGACGATATGGTGGTAAAATCAATAAAGGCTGAGGATCACCTAAGAGACTTGGAGGAAGCATTCAATATCCTTGATAAATATAATATGAAGCTTAATCCTTCAAAATGTCACTTTGGTGTTAAAGCAGGTAAATTCTTAGGATATATGGTGACAAAGAGAGGCATTGAAGCCAGTCCAGGACAAATCAAAGCAATAGTAAACATCAAATCTCCGGCCAATGCTAAGGATGTTCAAAGGCTAACAGGCAGGATAGCAGCTTTGAACAGATTTATATCCAAATCCTCAGAGAAGTGCAAAGAATTCTATGATATCCTAAGGAAAAACAAGAAATTTGAGTGGACTGAGAAGCATGAAAATGCCTTAAGAGCTCTCAAAGATTACCTATCCTCAGCCCCGGCCTTGATGAAACCAGAAAAAGGCGATGTGCTATCCTTGTATCTTGCAGTATCCTCAAAAGCAGTAAGTGCGGTCCTTGTTAAGGATCATGAAGGTACACAACATCCTGTCTATTATGTAAGTAAAAGTTTACTTGATGCCGAATCCAGGTATTCACACCTTGAAAAGCTTATTCTTGCATTAATTATGGCATCTACTAAGTTGAGACATTATTTTGAAACTCATGTTATTGTTGTTAAAACTAATTTTCCAATTAAGAATGTCCTCAGGAAACCAGAGATGTCAGGAAGGATGGCTAAGTGGGCAGTGAAGCTTAGTGCCTATGATATAAGATATGAGCCTAGGACAGCCATCAAATCCCAAGCATTAGCTGACTTTGTGGCTGATTTCAGTAGTGATTTACAAGAAGAAGCTGAGTTAGAAGTCCAACAGCTAGAGGAGACCAAGGATCCTTGGATACTCTATACTGATGGATCCTCAAATGTCAAAGGCACAGGGCTTGGAATACTACTAAAATCGCCACAGGGGGACATAATACCCCACTCTATAGCTTGTGAGTTCCAAACCACTAACAATGAGGCTGAATATGAAGCCTTAATTGCTGGTTTGCAAATTGCTAAGCATATGGGGATCAGGTATCTTGAGGTACATGTAGATTCATTGTTAATTACAAACCACTTTAATGGATCCTATGCTGTTAAAGGTGAAAAGCTAACCAAATATTTAGAGATAGTCAAAGAATTGGCACTCTCTTTTGTTTCCTTTAGTTTGACACAGGTACCAAGGGAAGAAAATACAGAAGCTGATGCATTGGCTAACTTAGGATCATCTTTGAAGATCCCGGAGGATATCAAGATCCCTATTATCCATATCCTGACCCCGGCTATCGAGGATCATGTGGCTATGGAGATAGGAGAGAATCCTGCAATTATCCCTAGTGAGGATACTCAAACTCATTCAGGATCATGGATCCTCCCAATCATGAGATACTTACAACATGGAGAGATTCCTACAGGAGAAAACCCTAGAGCTTTCAAAATTAAGGTATCTCAATTCACAATCTTAAATAATATGTTGTATAGACGATCTCTTGCAGGACCATACTTAAGATGCATTGAGGATCCTGAAATCCAAGAAGTTTTAAAAGACTTCCACGAAGGAGATTGTGGAAACCACACTGGGGGCAGGGCGTTATTCTCAAGGATCCTGAGGACAGGATACTACTGGCCAACCATGAAGAGAGATGCCGTGGAGTATGCTAAGAGATGTGATCCTTGTCAGAGACACAGCAATATCCTTCATCAACCAGCTGAATTTTTGCATCCTATATCCTCCTCTTGGCCATTTATGAGATGGGGTATGGATATAGTAGGTGAGCTCCCTAAGGCACATGGTGGGAAAGTATTCATGCTCGCTATGACTGATTACTTCTCCAAGTGGATAGAGGCTGAAGCTTTTGCCCAAGTCAGAGAAAAGGAAGTTATATCCTTCATTAAAAGAAATATTATTACTAGATTCGGTATTCCTTCTGAAATTATATGTGATAATGGTTCCCAATTCATTGGGGGCAGAACCACTAACTTTTGTGACAGCTGGGGGATTAAGATGATAACATCAACACCAGTCCACCCACAAGCTAATGGTCAGGCAGAATCCTCCAATAAGATCATCATCAACAATTTGAAGAAAAAGCTTGGATCCAAGAAAGGGAAATGGGCAGAAGAACTACCTTATGTGCTTTGGGCTGATAGGACAACCCCTAAGAATGCTACTGGTCAAACACCATTCTCTTTGGTATTTGGGGCAGAATCAGTGATCCCAACAGAAATGGTGGTTCCAACTGCTAGAACAAGTATCCGTGATCCTGAGGAAAATGATGAGAACTTGGCTCAAGACCTGGATACTATTGAAGAAATCAGGGATCTGGCTAGGATAAGGATGGCCAGTTATCAACAAAGAATGGCTGGTGCTTACAACAAAAATGTCAGGATCAGGAAGTTTCAAGTTGGAGATATGGTATTAAGGAAAGCATTTCAGAATACCACCAATCCTGCTGATGGAAAATTGGCTCCAAAATGGGAAGGCCCTTATTTGATTGAAGCTGAAGCAGGAAAGGGGGCATACAGATTGCTAACCATTGAAGGTGATTTGCTACCAAGAGCTTGGAACGCTGTCCACTTGAAGAAATATTTCATGTGAGCAGGATCCTCATGGCACAGATGATCCTTACGATAGGAGTATCCTTGAAGGATCCTTAAAGTATCGGTGATCCTTACTTTGGTAATATCCTAATCTTGAACTATTTCATTTCTTTATTTTCTCATATAAGGATAAGGATCATGTGTCCTTTATCCATCTCTCACGTGATTTTAAGTTTTGAAAGTTCAGGTATCCTTAGCAAAATATTGGTTATCTGCAGAAGCAATCCGTTCCTTGGGTTTAACCCCAGTTATTGGGCTTGACCCCAGTTCCGCCTGTAGCGCATGATGATCCTGGTATAGTTCAAGGCAGTGGGACCAGTACTCGCTTTAGGGGCTGATAATTCCATTGTACTGGCTATACCTAGGATCCTACGTATAATGGTAGACGTACCATACATCCGTTCCTAAGGTTTCTAACGTTTTCACGTTAGCTAAGGTTTTGGCATTTTCATGTCACTAAGTTTGGATAGTCGCCAGTTAGGGCCATACTCCAGTTTACATACGATCCTTGGGCTTGTCCCCAGTTATCCTTGGGCTTGTCCCCAGTTATCCTTGGGCTTATCCCCAGTTGCTAACTCTTATCTCATATTGGCTTAGTCCCAAGTTATGCTCTATTTTCAGGTCCTTGAAGATAAGCAACTAGGGATCCTTGATCCTTACTTCTCTCTAAGGTTTATCTTATAGTTATCCTGATTATGGTTAGGATCCTAACTTGGATCCTCGGGTATGATCCTTAACTATTTTTAATTCTATTCATTGTTCATTTGAATAACCCTTAAAATTTGACAACTAAACTTGTGATCCTTAAAATATATTACTTTTTGGGATTCTTTAACTATAGGATATTTGATCATGGATCATATCCTAAATATTTTCAATCTGACTTATTCAAAATTGCTTATTCAATAAGTGTACATCAAAACAATTGAGAATTAAAGAGACAAAAAGGATAACAATACAAGATAAGCGACAAAAGATTAAGGTTTTATTTATTAACAAAAGATTAACCCTTAAAAGATTGTCAAAATTACCTACCCCGAGCATCTACCAGCAATACGTGGCCCGTGTCCATGATAATAGGTTCAAAGTAGTACAGGAATATAAAGGCGGCAGGATCACAATGGCTTCATCCCCCAAACAGAGGATCCCTCCACCATTTGCAATCCTACCTATTGTCCAAAGGATCATACATGATCCTTAATCCTAAAAACTATTGTTCAGTACAAACCATCAAATTGTTCAACAAAACAACCATCAAACTAAAAAATTGGGCTCCGGCTATGTCTAGAAGTTTCCATCATCGCCCAATCATGCAGCCTAAACCTTCGCTGCATCACCACCTCCGGTTCCACTTGCTTCACCACCTTCACCCTTGCCTCCAGCCTCGATTGCCAGAACCTCATCAGCCTCCTCCTCATCCTCCAATTCAACCAGCCTAGCCTTCCAGCCTTCCACATCCCAGTTGCTCCTGTCAAAGGCAGGATCCTGAGCTTCTTGAGCCATTTGTAGCTTGGTCTTGTACATGGCTATGGCTGCGGAGACTTTGGCGTCATCTGTGATCTCCTGCTTTTCATAATCAAAATTGATCAGAATCTTGGCCGTTTCAGTTTTGGCATCTTTGAGATCCTTTTGGAGGTCAGCAATCTTGAGATCTTTAAGCAATGCGACTTGTTGGAGGTCAGCAATCTTCCTATCCTGATCCTCAACGTGGCCAACATAGTCCTCAATCTCAGCGAATTTCTGCAAAGGGGATAAAAGATAAGGTCAGGACCAAGTGATCCTCAAATCAGCAGGATATGTCAGCAGGATATACGAGCAGATACAGTGATCCTTACATCGTTGAAGTACTCGAGGAATTGGTGGCGGATCAGAGGCAGACCCTGCAGATCCTCAGCCTCGGAGGCTTTTCTCTTCTTGATTCCCTTTCCTTTGAGGGGCGCCTTGGGGACTGAAGCTGTCGGGCTGGTAGGAGCCTTTCTTTTGGAGGATCTGATGGTGGTGAGATCGGTGACATTGAACTTTGAAGCAGACTTGGTGGATTTTCCAGCACCTACACAACCAAAACAAGATAAGTATCTTTACTTCACTTATATTTCACTATTTATTTAAATTTTTAAATAAAGATACTTACTTGACATCGTGACAGAGCCTGAGGATACCTCCTGAGAATCCTGGGTGGTTGTCTTGAAAGTTCTTGTTTCAGGATCAAGTCTCTTGAAAGTGGCGAGTCTCTCTTTGGCAGCAGGAGACAGTCTGAGGTGTGAAACGGTGATAGCTGCATAACAAGAAAGCAAAAGTATATAAGTGATCCTTATATCAAAAGAAAGTTCTTTGGTGATCCTTCTCAGGATCCTCCATCCTACCATGGGTAGCCCATTTCCTGGGTAGATCCTTCCCGTCAGAGATAGAATCTCTCTTGACGAAAAAGAAATGCCGCTTCCAGTTAGCATCATTCTTGGTAGCTTTGAAGATCGGGTGTTCCTCACCAGGTTTACGTTTGAACAAATAACGATGAGAACCAAAGGTAGTAAGATCATACAGCTCTGCCAGCTCTGACATTCCTAGGTCTATCCCTTCCTGCTCGATGATCCTTTCAAGGGTATACAAAACCCTCCATATCATCGGCATGGCTTGGATATAAGAGATGCCGGTTAGGAAAAAGAAAGATTGGGTGAAGGCTGGAAAAGGATATGTATAGCCTATGGTGAACGGAGTGACAGGAAAAGCAACCCACTTGTCGGAAATATGATCACTCAGGGTATTGGGATCAAAAGATTTAAATACGGTGTTCGCCGGGAAACAATGGCGGATCCTATCAATCTGCGGATCATTGAAACAGCAGCGTTCTTTTATGGAATCTTCGATGATCCCCTGGCTCTTCAGTGGGCTGTTTTTCGGGTGATCCTTAGCTGGGGAGTTCCGGAGCAACATTTTTGATAGAATGATGGAAAGAGACGGAAAACAGAGCAAAAGAAGGAAGAAGATGAAGAGAGAATACCTGTTTATCTTCGGATGCAGTTATAAAGGGAGTATCTCTGAAATTTAAATGCAAACGATCCTATCTATATCTCCTATTTATAATCATAATTGTGCAGGGTTGTCACTTCTGTGACGTCATAGTTGCAACGGATAGTTCTACATCAACGGCTATATTTACGATAGTTAGTTGCGGATAAGATCAAGAAAATATAATTCGTTCATTTTACATATTACTCCTTATATTTTGGGGGCAATTGTTAGGGGAGGATTTTCTAACAATTAGTGATCCTTACTTGTTATCCTAATAAATGATCCTTACTTCTGTGACAGATAGTGATCCTCAGAAGGGCTTCAGGATCAGGATCATGGATCACTTTAAGGATCCTCATACTAACGATTGTTTGTTTGTGTTTCTTATTATTTTGCAGGAGTAACAAGCTTGACTTGGTCTTGGCAACGTTACTATGGAATATTCCACGGGTATTTCGCACACGTTTGACTGGAAATGGACGTTGTGGAGAACGTGGGAGCATGGCACGAAAGTCGGATAGTTTGTTAGCGTAGTTAACTTCTATTTTTAAAGGGGTGACGAGCTAGTATTTAGAACACTTCGCCATTTTTCAGCTACACACACTCTCGTACAATTGCACTCTTGAAGCTTTCGGCAAACACTTAACAGTTTTCGCTCACTTTTACACATTTCACCATAGTGATCCTTGTACCTAGCTCGTCGCTATCCGAAGTTGTAAACATTTATTGATTTATTTGAGCTTGGTGATCGGTAGTTTCCATCACCCGGGGTTTTTTGTGCCGGAGATCAACTCTTGATCAAGGGCTTTTTCCCCGTATAAACCTTGTGTCACTTGTTATTTATTTTTCATAGTGATCCTTATCGCTGCAAAGTAATTCAAGCATCATACCCCGTAACAGAGAGTTTGGTTGCATTATCCTCATCAGATTTTTTGACCAAAACAATAGATATTTCTTTAACTCCTGCAAGGCAGCTTCATGCTTTTCTCCCCACTCGAATTTCTTATTTTTCTTCAGGATATCGTAGAATTCCTTGCATTTCTCTGAGGATCTTGATATAAACCTGTTTAATGCCGCTACTCGTCCTGTTAATCTTTGCACATCTTTCATGTTGGATGGTGATTTGATATCCAGGATTGCTTTGATCTGTTCCGGGCTCGCTTCTATCCCCCTTTTAGTCACCATATATCCTAAAAACTTTCCTGCCCCCACTCCAAAATGGCACTTGGCAGGATTTAGCTTCATGTTATACTGATCTAGGATATCAAATGCTCCTTCAATATCCCGGAGATGATCCTCAGCCTTCTTGGACTTTACCACCATATCATCAATGTACACCTCCATGGTGTTCCCCAGTTTATCTTTAAACATCATGTTCACCAATCTTTGGTATGTTGCACCTGCATTTTTCAATCCGAATGGCATAGCAGTATAACAATAGATACCTGTTGGTGTCATGAAAGCAGTATCCTCCTGGTCCGAAGGTTCCATTTGGATCTGCTGGAATCCTGAGGATGCATCCATAAAGGTTAACATCTCATGACCGGCAGTTGCATCCACCATTGAGTCTATATGAGGTAGAGGAAATGGGTCTTTAGGGCATGCTTTGTTCAAGTCTGTGTAGTCCACACAAACTCTCCATTTCCCATTCTTCTTTTGAACCACGACTACATTTGCTAGCCATTTGGGAAATTTAACTTCCCTAATCATCTTGGACTTCAATAATCTTTCAACCTCTTCCTGAATAATTGCGTTTCGTTCAGGAGCAAACTCCCTTCTCTTTTGCTGAACAGGCTTGAAAGACATGTCAATTCCAAGTTTGTGAGTTATAATATCCTTAGAAATACCTGTCATATCCTCATGCTTCCATGCGAATGTTGACATCCTGCATTTCAAAAAGTTAGTCAATTGATTTTCAATATCCTGAGGGATATTGGTTCCTACGAGCACCGAGATATCTGGATTATCCTGATCCAGGATAATTTTCTTAACATCCTGCTCTGAAGCCTCCACGATATCCTGGGCTCGCATCTTTAATTGCTATCCTGCTTTGGGCTTTGTTGAGGATTTCATTGAGGAAGAATAACATTCTTTTGCCTCTTGTTGATCACTTTCCACCTTGACAACCCCCCAAGGGGTAGGGATCTTGATACACTGATGATAGGTTGATGGCACAACTTTCATATCATGGATCCATGGCCTGCCCAATATAATATTGTAGCAGGATAAGGAGTCCATAACACAGAAACGTTGCATTGAGTTGACTCCTTCGACATATACTGGCAGCTTTATTTCTCCCACAGTATTCTTGGCCTCTCCACTGAACCCAACAAGTACAGTGGATTTAGAAGTGATCTTCATCGGGGAAATATTCATCCTCTTTAGCGTTTCTAGTTGAATAATGTTGACGGAGCTGCCGTTATCCACCAATATCCTGCGCACAAAATGATTAGCAATATATAAAGTTATTACTAAACCATCATGGTGGGGATCCTGGACTGTATCCATGTCATCTCTGTCGAACGTGATCACTTTATCAGTTGTGAGGGATGTCATCTTGGTTGGCTTATCTCCGCGTTCTGTCTTAACCTCCTTTGCATGTCTCTTAGCTGTAGAATAAGAGGTTCCACAAATGTCTGATCCTCCTGATATAAAGTTGATTATCTTAGCATCCACAGGAGGTGATGCTGCTCGTTCAGGATCTTTCTCAGTATCCTGCCCCTTATTCTTCTTTTTTCCCAGAAGATCCTTTAGATATCCTCTGCTTAGCAGATATCTTATTTCCTTCCTCAGGGCTATGCAATCTTCTGTGACACGTCCGAAATCCTCATGGAAAGCACACCATTTAAATTTATCCTTCCAATCGTCTTTTTGTTGGTTTTTCCTGGGCCACCTGGCTTTATCTCCCAAACCTTGGATAGCATACATTAGTTCGGGTATATTAACAGAAAAACAATATTCTGATAATTCAGGATACTCCTGATGTGTGCGAGTGTATATATAAGTTTAAGTATATTTTAAGCCCTTTTTACACGTTAGTCAAGTTTTAAATTTATAAAACACGATATTTTACTAACACCAAACACACATATGGGCAAGTGCACCCATCGTGAGCGTAGTATAGTGTTGGCAAGATACCGAGGTCGTCCAAGGACACAAGAGCTTTTAGTACCGGTTTATCCTCAACGTCTAATCAAATCAAAAGTTAGAAAAAGGTTTTAAACTAGAAAATAAAAACTAACTAAAATGCTGAAAAATAAAATAAAAATAAAAACAGATAGACAAGATGAATCACTTGGCTCCGACTCGTGTTTAGTGTAACCTTTGATTATTTCCGCACTTTTGCACTTTTTAAGAGATTATCTTAGTTATTGTAGTAGGCCCCTCTTTTGAAGGTGACGTTACCCTCAACCAGTAGTTTGAGTCAACAAGGATACAATTCTAAAGGGTCGGATTATTGAAAGATAATTAATTAAGTTATTAATGCATATTATGGTAGGCCCCTCTTTTGAAGGTGACGTTACCCTCGGCTAAGTAGTCTGAGTCAGCAGGGATACAGTCCTAAGTAGCCGGATTAAAGTATTAATAGTAGCTTACATATGAGGGGATCAAAGAGTTTGGACCCCCGCCATCCAATACCGGTGGGTATTGAAGGAGGTCCTACTAAATTTGACCCAGGTCCTTGCAGGATCTATACACTGAACAAGGCAAGACTCTTACTAAACCGTTCCCTTAACCCCCGACCAGGTAGCCAACATATCTCCATATAGACCATGGAGATATGAATGGTGAAAATCTTTTATTTTATATAGACAGTAAAATAATGCCAAGACACCACGGACAAACGATAAGGAAGAATCACCTTCAACATAAGAAACTAGTTATTAAAGTCATTAATACATAACCAAGTAAAAAGTGCGAAAAGATTAAAAATAAAAAGTATTACACTAGACACTTGTCTTCACCAAGTGATGTAAGAGACTTAGGCAAACATGGCCTTTGGTTGTCAAGAACTCTTACGATCAATCTTGGATCCCGAGACGACTCACACACTCTACGATGGACAATGGATGATGGTGGTGGATGATGGTGTTGTGATGGTGGTGGGTGGTGGGTGAAGTGTGAGAGAGGTGGTGTGCCAAGGGATGGTTTGCAAATGAGCCAAGCACCCCTATTTATAGCCTGAACAGCAGCTCGGGCACGGCCCCGTGTCCATTGGGCATGGCCCCGTGTCCATCCTTTTTCTCTGTCTTCAGTAATTGCAGTTTTTCTGCATTAGTTGACCACGCCCCCGTGTCCGCTGGGCACGACCCCGTGTGCAAAAGCGTATCTGTACTATCAAGATTTCCCTAGATTCTGCGAATCTTAGAGTTGACCACGGCCCCGTGTCCGCTGAGCACGACCCCGTGGTGGCTGATAGAAGCTTCTACAGCTTTGTCTTTTCTGCTGACACTTGGGCACGCCCCCGTGCTCATTGAACACGGGGCGTGTTCAGCCTTCTGTTCTCTTGTTTTGCTTGGGAAGATGCTGTCGGGGAGGCTGTGCATGCCACGTTTGTTCATTTTCTTGTATTTATGTTAGATTTAGCTGCCTTTTTGCTTCTTTTGTTCATTTGAGCTCATTTAATCCTGAAAATACAAAAGGAAGACAAAAACACACTTTTTCCAACATTAGTACTAAAAAAAGGGTTAGTTTTATGCCACAATTGATGTAATTTATATGTTGCATTTTGCGCACATCAAATACCCCCACACTTGAATCTTTGCTTGTCCTCAAGCAAAACTCTTTATAATGTGGCTTTACACTCCCAAATGGAATAGGTAGAAGAGAAGGTTTTTGGGCTTGTCATAGAGTGTCGGGATTTCCAAGATTCTTTATTAAGCTTTATTTTTATTTATTTACAATCCTATTCGTCATGATTTATTTAAAACATTTCATAAGATAAATTACTTATTAGGGCATAACATGCCTTTTTAAAATTCCATTTATATACAAGTTCACATACCTCACGGGGGATCATTCAACACTCGGCCGAAGATGTATTTTAGTGGATCACTCGAGAGCGGCAAGGAACTTACTCCTACCATAAGGTTGCCAAGCAATCAATCCTCCTCCTTTTTAACTATACACCTTTGTAAATATCAAGAGGACTTTTGGGTGAAGGGTTAGGCTTGTGTTAAAGGTAGGTGGTTGTGTTAGTGGTTAGTAAAAGGGCGAAAGGCGTAAAAAGAGTCGGTTTTTGTAAGACTTTTTATTTTTTTGAAGTTTTTATTTTGATGAAGCCATTATTCAAACAAAGTTTTTTTTGATAAACTTGTTTGTTTATTTATTTATTTATTTTTTTTGAAGTCATAAGAAAAACCGAGCTTGTTACTAAAACAAAACAAAAGGGTTAAAAATAAAAAGGTTTTGGTAGGTGAAAGGGTGTTTGTTTTGGGTTATGAAATGAAAAGGTTTAGGCTCAAAGGGGTTAACTAGGGGGATTTTGGGTAGGTGGTAAAAAAAAATAATGGTGTAGAAATAAAAAGGGCTAGTCCTAATGCCTCCGTCATTTACTTACTCGGGTTTAAGTTGGTAAGGACCGGGAATGTATCGCTGTGGCAAGTTCTAGAGTCATAAGAACCAAGCGGCTATTCACACAAGAAACGAAAAATGAGCATTTAGTTTAAAGATATATATTTGTATGCTCAACAAAGGCTCAAAACTCACTTTTTGTGGGAATGAGTTTTTATGTGATCAAGTATATATAATCAAATTTTAATTAAGCTTGTCATGCCGTTTCATAATTTTCTTATGTTGGTTCTTTTTATCACGACGCTATCGGTTGTAAATTTGTAAAAATATAACCTTTTTAGAACTTGGATTTCCCAAATTAAACCTAGACAAGTAAAAAAAATGAAAACTTTTTGAAAAAATTTGGGGTGATTAGCGGTTCCAATAGAGTTTTGTGTAAGGCTTGTTTATTAGGACTTGCAAGATTCAAGGTTTTAGCATCCCCCCCACACTTAAATTACACATTGTCCTCAATGTGTCCCAAAAATAAGTTTTTAGGTTGATTGAATGTGTAAAAAGATGTGAAAAAGCAAAATTTTATGTTACTGGGCGTCTGGACACGGCCCCGTGTTCAGATCGCCAGTAACAAAAGTTGTCAAAAAGAAACAGACGCCTGGGCACGGGGGCGTGTTCATTGAGCATGCCTCGTGTCCAGTTACCTGAACTGGGCATTTCCTGCAGATTGTGCAGCACGGGGCCGTGTTGGGCGGGCACGGCCCATGCTGAACTTGCTGTAATGAAGAAAAATTTGTCGGGTGGCCCTGTTTTCGTGCATGGGGTGCTGGTTCAAGTTTCCCTTGTTATCCTTCACCATCCCGAGTGTGTTTTATTCCTAAAAATTAAAACTAAACTAGAAAACATAAAAATTAATCTAAACTAAACTAAGGATAGTTCCGCGGAATGCCTCCGTGGTGCGTCACGTTTATAAGGGTCCTTGGCTAGACCCAAAGCCTGGTCATATGTTACCCAAGTGGGATGTTGTGACAACTCGTATTTTAGAACCTTCTTTGTACTTCGATGTTACTTGTTTGAACAATATGTGATTACGTTATTTGAGGTATTGATTGAATGTTATGTTATGTGTTTATGTGTAATGATGTGTATTGTATAGTAATGAACCGATCGCACAACACTATTCGAATCGCACAAGCCTTTGGGCTTTGGTCCTTTACTACTCTCGGCCCACACTCTTTTGTAATTGAACCGAATGGGCAACCCATTAGGAGGGTTCGGCCACTCCCCTATATAAGCCGATACAAAACCTTTGTGAGGTTTTGCTTCCCCATTATTTGCTAACACACAACACCACACAAAACCCTAATTCTCTACTCTCTCCTTCTCTCCTCTCTTAGTCGACGGCAACAACACCCCACTCCATCGAAGCTTTTGATTTGGATTCCTCTCATCTTATCTTTAATCGGTTAGTGTTTCATGATTTATGTTTTGTTGAATGATGTTATGATTCCATGATTTGATATAATGATTAAGTGTTGTATGTATGATGAGCAATGATGTTTATGTGATGATGTTTATGTGGATCGGATGTCATAAGGTTAATCTAAGAACCGAATGAATGCAAGTAATCGGCTGTGTCTTTGTGTGCTCGGATTTAAAGTGATGATTTAGTATGATGTGTTGTATGATTTTAATCCCATGATCTAATAGTTAATGTGTAGGTTGTTGTTATATTTTGAATATGATTCGAGTTCATGTGAATTGGTGATGATTGCTTGGTTTGATTGAATATTAGTTAAGTGTGAAACTGTTAGGATTGATTGTGATAACTAAAGAATGTAACTGATTTCCTTAAATTTAGAGATTTCCATAACTGATCACACAATAGCAATCGCACAAGGGTTCTGGTCGCACAAGAACTCAGTCGCACAAGTGAATCGCACAAGCTAGAATATGCTAGAGTGCAACTGATAATACACTATGTACTGTTTAGTTATGCATGATCGCACAAGACTTGTGGATCGCACAAGACAGTGCTGATCGCACAAGGCTTGGCCACATACACACTGTTTGGACTTTGTTATGTAGATTGGGCCTTAAAGCCCAAATATCGGTCGCACAAGACATGTTGTAATCGTACAAGGACCTACCAAGCGCACAAGATTATTTGGATCGCACAAGATTGTTTATCTGTTTATTATATTGGGCCGTGTATATGTATATATGTGTTTGGATTACTTATGATATTGGGCCGGGCTTATGTTTGATCGCACAACATGCTGTGGGTCGCACAAGGTTGTGCTGATCGCACAACATGTTGGGCCGAGTTATGTTTGGGCTTCTTGTGTATGCTAAACAGTTATTGTTTAACGTGTTCTTTGGATATGCCATGATCGTTACGTGCTAGTAACCTGTTAGTTCTGTGTAAACATACGTGCACTACTTGAACCTAGACCTGACTTGTATGGTAACCATGTTAGGACGTGGTTGACCACTAGGAGCTCAATCGACTTTTACTTATCTGCCGAGCTAACCTAAGGTGAGTTCACACTTTCTACAAAGCATGGGATTCCCAGGGGTTGGGAATGGGTTAAGGAATATGGATTCCTCGTCCTTCTTGGGTAGGACAGTACGGGTTCAGGAATATAATTCCTCGTCCTCTTGGACAGTTTACATTTCACTAGACCAAAACTCTATCACGAAGTCCCTCCTTTTTATATCGACTTAATCGTCGGCCAATGGTGAGCGGGTCATTAGTTAGATAGCGCTATTTAGGTCTGACAAGCCTCACACCGTACCGCAGAGGACGGGCGTGAACTAATGGATCTGGGCACGTCAATGATGATAGACATTGACAGTTCAGGGCACATAAACATGACTACAGTCAGCAGTCGATATGGTAACGAGTCTAGTAGTATATACATGGGGTAGCCCCCACGGCCGAAGAGCCAGATAATTAAATATGGGGTAGCCCCCACGGCTGGATTGCTAGAGTAAACGGGATTAAACTAAACACGTTTTCAACTATGGGGTAACCCCCACGGCAGGGATGCCAGTTAAAGGAAACCGTTTTTGGAACAACTTAAAACAAACACCCAACTGTGAACTCGCTCAACTTTGTTGTTGACTCGTTACTACA
This sequence comes from Helianthus tuberosus, assembly GCA_030545235.1. Classification (NCBI taxonomy): domain Eukaryota; kingdom Viridiplantae; phylum Streptophyta; class Magnoliopsida; order Asterales; family Asteraceae; genus Helianthus; species Helianthus tuberosus. The sequence goes on along the minus strand of JARYGA010057080.1, from coordinate 4,995 downwards.
CGCTTTGCAGGTCACTAGGTACTTAGCTGGAGCTTGCATGGGGAAGAGTCATTGTGGGGCATGGACATTGAGTGTTCATGAAGAACTTAAACACTTTTACTTTATGATTTGGGTTTTGAACTGATTGCTTCCGCTGATAACTTAGACTTATTAAATTGTTTTAGACACCAATTATATTGTGTGGTTGAACTTTTAATTGCTTTACTTTATGGTTCAATATGATTGGTGGCTTGATCCTGGTCAGTCACGCCTCCAAGCGGTGATACTCCGCAGGTGGATTTTAGGGGTGTGACAGATTGGTATCAGAGCCATTGGTTATAGTGAACTTGGTTTTAATAAGGGGGAAAAAGTTTTTGTTAAAACCAGACTATAACCTGTACGGTGCTCAACGATCCACAACGACGCTTCACTCCACGTGCAAGGCTCGACATCCTAGGTGATATGGTTTATGTTTTATTGCCTACTTGCTAGATTACATAGAACCTTGCTTATGGTATGCTTAGATAAACGTAGCAACGATAGTTTGAAAACACATGTGTGCTCACTCTCTTCTGTCATCGCACTTTCACGAACCTCTCTCACTCATGTTTTCCTTTGGTATGAAGATCATGAGTGGACGCGTTAACATGACTCAAGCCCAATTGACGGCTCTGATTAACCAACAAGTTGCTGCGGCACTTGCAGCCGCACAAGCAGGAGGTATACCCTGCAGTTTAAACTCATTCTAGGATTCCTAGATCCTACTCTCGTGAACCAACCTTTGTGTTAAACTTTGTCCTTTCTTACTCTCACGGCAGGTCAACCTGCACAGCCTCCTGTGTGCACTTTCAAAACTTTTATGGACTGCCGACCAACTACTTTCAGCGGCACTGAAGGAGCTGTAGGCCTCCTCCACTGGTTTGAGAAACTCGAATCTGTTTTCGAGATGTGTGAATGCCCTGAGGCTCGCAGGGTGAAGTATGCTACTGGTACTCTCGAGGGTATAGCGCTCACGTGGTGGAACGCTCAAGTTCAAATGCTGGGGTTGGTTGCTGCTAACGCCACCCCATGGAACAATTTTAAGGAAATGATTAAGGAAGAGTACTGCAATCGTGATGACATTCACAAACTGGAGGTAGAGTTCTTCAACCTCAAGATGACGGGGTCAGAAATTGAGGCATACACAAAAAGATCGAATGAGCTAGCCATCTTGTGTCCTACTATGGTGGACCCACCCATCAAACGTATCGAACTGTATCTCAAGGGTTTAGTGCCAGAGATTCAAAGTCATGTGACTTCAGCTAACCTCGCCACCATTCAGCAAGTTGTACAATTGGCTCATCGTCTCACTGATCAGGCGGTGGAGCAGAACAGGTTACCAAAGCGTATTAGTGCTACCGCTACTTCAGATGCTCCTAGTGACAACAAGCGGAAATGGGATGGAGCTTCAAGCAAAGGTTCGACTTCTGTTCAATCTCAGTCTCAGCAGAGAAGGACTGACGACTACAAGAGCCCTAGTCAGCAATCATCTGGTAGTCAAAGTCATGGTGGGTACAAGGGAAATCACCCCAAATGCAATTGCTGCAACCTACACCACAGCGGGCCATGCACCAGGGGTAACTGTCATCGGTGCAACAAGCCAGGCCACGCCGCAAAGGATTGCAGAAGTTTATACCCCGCAAACCAGAATCGTCAGCAACAACAAGCCCCACAAAATCAACGCCAGCAGCAGCAGCAAGGTAACAATAGAGGGTGCTTTCAGTGTGGAGCTGAAGGCCACTTCAAGAGAGATTGTCCCCAACTGAACAGGAACCAGAACAACAACAACAATAACAACAACTAGGGGAATGGAAACAACGGGGGTAACAATGGCAATGGTGCAAGGGGTCGTGTGTTCGTTATTGGCCAGGGTGAAGCGAGGAATGATCCCAATGTTGTGACGGGTAAGTTCCTACTGGATGACTTTTATGTTACTGTATTATTTGATTCGGGTGCTGATACTAGCTACGTGTCCCTAAAAGTTAGTCAAATGGTTAAGCGTACCCCAACACTATTGAACACCAAGCACACTGTAGAGTTAGCTAATGGTAAGAGTTTAGAGGTCTCACACATAGTCAAGGGTTGTAATCTTGTTCTTGCTGGTCACACCTTCTCTATCGACCTCATTCCTATTGTTCTGGGAAGTTTCGACGTTGTCATTGGGATGGACTGGTTATCCCAACACCAAGCAGAGATTCTTTGCAACGAGAAGATTGTCCGTATTCCTCGTTCAGGTGATGAACCTCTCATGATTTGTGGTGACAAGAGTGGTGCTGTTGTGAGCATCATCTCTTTCCTTAAGGCCCAGAAGTGTTTGCGAAAGGGCCACACTGCTATTTTGGCTCTCGTTACGGACACCTCGAAGAAAGAGAAGAAGATAGAAGATTTTCCGATCGTACGTGACTTTCCTGAGGTATTCCCTGAGGAATTACCTGGCCTTCCGCCTCATCGCCAGGTCGAGTTTCAAATCGAGCTAGCTCCTGGAGTAGCGCCTATAGCTCGAGCACCTTATCGTTTAGCCCCATCAGAACTAGAAGAAATGTCCACGCAACTACAAGAACTCTTGGATAAGGGTTTCATTCGTCCTAGCTCTTCGCCCTGGGGAGCTCCAGTGTTGTTTGTGAAGAAGAAAGACGGTACCTTCAGAATGTGCATTGACTATCGCGAACTCAACAAGGTGACCGTGAAGAATCGCTATCCTCTTCCACGTATTGATGATCTATTCGACCAGCTGCAAGGGTCGAGCTACTACTCGAAGATTGATCTGAGATCGGGATATCACCAGCTGAGAGTCCGAGAAGAGGACGTCTCCAAAACAGCCTTTAGAACTCGGTATGGACACTACGAGTTTTTGGTCATGCCTTTTGGGCTGACAAACGCACCTGCGGTTTTCATGGACCTTATGAATCGAGTGTGCAAGCCTTACCTAGACAAGTTTGTTATTGTCTTCATTGACGACATCCTGATCTATTCTAAGAGTCAGGAGGAACACGAGCAGCATCTACGACTCATTTTGGAACTCCTTCGAACAGAACAGCTTTATGCAAAGTTCTCGAAATGCGTCTTCTGGCTTCGTGAAGTCCATTTCCTAGGTCATGTGGTAAACAAGGATGGGATTCATGTTGATCCATCTAAGGTAGACTCGATTAAGAACTGGGCTGCACCTCGCACACCAACGGAAATTCGCCAATTCTTGGGTTTGGCAGGTTACTACAGGAGGTTCATTAAGGATTTTTCCAAGATTGCACAACCTCTCACCTCACTAACTCAGAAAGGTGTCACCTATAGATGGGATAATGCACAAGAAGCGGTATTTCAGCACCTAAAGGATAGAATTTGCAGCGCACCTATTCTTTCATTACCAGAGGGCACAGACGACTTTGTGGTTTACTGCGACGCATCAATTCAGGGTCTTGGTTGTGTATTGATGCAACGGGATAAAGTTATTGCGTACGCCTCACGCCAACTCAAAGTTCATGAAAAGAACTACACTACACACGATCTAGAGCTGGGAGCTGTTGTTTTTGCACTTAAGATATGGCGACATTACCTGTACGGTACCAAGTGCGCCATTTACACTGATCACAGGAGTCTCAAGCATATCTTCAAACAGAAGGAACTGAATATGCGACAACGACGATGGGTCGAGCTACTGAATGATTACGAATGCTCGATCAGATATCATCCGGGCAAAGCCAATGTTGTGGCCGATGCCCTCAGTCGAAAGGATACCACACCTAAACGCGTACGAGCTTTACAACTCACTATCCAATCTAATCTTCTTGCACAGATACGAGATGCTCAGGTAGAAGCATTGAAACCAGAAAACATTAGGGATGAAGCCCTACGTGGCTCAAGGCAACGGTTAAAACAAAAGGAAGACGGCGCATACTACGTAACAGGACGCATTTGGGTCCCACTCTATGGCAACCTACGAGAGCTTGTGATGGATGAAGCACACAAGTCTCGCTACTCGGTACATCCTGGTTCGGATAAGATGTACCACGACTTGAAAACTACGTATTGGTGGCCTAGCATGAAGGCTCACATAGCAACCTACGTTAGCAAATGTTTGACTTGTGCGAGAGTCAAAGTCGAGTACCAGAAACCCTCAGGCCTACTTCAACAACCAGAGATACCACAATGGAAATGGGAGCAAATTTCCATGGATTTCGTTACTGGCCTGCCTAGATCTCAGCGCGGAAATGACACTATTTGGGTGATCGTGGATCGACTCACAAAGTCTGCACACTTCTTGGCTATCAAAGAAATGGATAAGTTCTCCACTCTAGCAGACGTATATCTTAAGGAAGTTGTCTCGAGGCACGGGGTGCCCACCTCTATTATCTCTGATCGTGATGCACGTTTTACTTCTGAACTGTGGCAAGCAATGCACAAGTCCTTTGGCTCACGTTTAGATATGAGCACAGCATATCACCCGCAAACGGATGGGCAGTCTGAACGCACCATCCAGACCCTTGAAGACATGCTTAGGGCATGTGTGATTGACTTTGGCAATGGTTGGGAAAAACATCTGCCACTAGTGGAATTCTCGTATAATAACAGTTACCACACCAGCATTCGGGTCGCTCCATTTGAGGCATTGTACGGGCGTAAATGCCGATCACCTCTTTGTTGGGCAGAGGTGGGGGATAGTCAGATCACTGGCCCAGAACTTGTGGTAGACACAACAGAACGGATTGCTCAAATACAACAACGAATGGCGGCAGCTCGTGACCGTCGGAAAAGCTACGCCGATAAGGGCAGGAAACCACTCGAGTTCCAGGTTGGGGATCGAGTGCTACTCAAAGTCTCACCCTGGAAGGGTGTTGTTCGTTTTGGTAAACGAGGCAAACTTAACCCACGATACGTCGGACCATTTGAAATCATCGAGAAAATAGGCAAGGTGGCCTACAAACTGAACCTACCAACAGAACTCAGTGGAGTTCACAACGTTTTCCACGTGTCGAATCTGAA
>JARYGA010057079.1:0-36866 GCA_030545235.1 Helianthus tuberosus | reverse complement strand
AATGTGTTTAGTGACGGCATCAGATTCCTAATTGATGGAGAAATGTCTGGTGGCAAGAAAAGCTGCTTCAAGGTGGTTGTCAAGTGTTTTCGCTTGACGATTCCATTCTTGGGTGATTGGTTTGGCCCTTGTTCCTGTAACTCGAATCCTAGCCCGGTATATCCCATTTTAATTTTACACAATTGTGAACCTTATGCCTTTTTTACTCTCCGATCGAGGTTCTCGGCATTGAAAATCTTCGTAAACTAAATCACACGTGTATATGTTAGTATTTAAGAGATATACAGTCAAGAAAATCAAGAGCAATGGTGATATATATGCGGATTAGACACCAAAAAAAACACTCAACAAATGGCTACAATTTAAGGAATGTGTTTAGTGACGGCCTCAGATTCCTAATTGATGGAGAAAAGTCTGGGGGCAAGAAAAGCTGCTTCTAGGAGGTTGTCAGGTGTTTTCGCTCGATGATTCCATTCTTGGATGGTTGGTTTGGCCCTTGTTCCTGTAACTCGAATCCTAGCCCGGTATATCCCATTTTAATATTACACCATTGTGAACCTTACGCCTTATTTACTCTCTGATCGTGGTTCTCGGCATTGAAAAATCTTCGTAAACTAAATCACACGTGTATATGTTGACATTTAAGAGATATACAGTCCAGAAAATCAAGGGCAATGGTGATATATATGCGGATTAGACAACAAAAAAAAACAGTCAACAAATGGCTACAATTTAAGGAATGTGTTTAGTGACGGCATCAGATTCCTAACTAATGGAGAAAAGTCTGGTGGCAAGAAAAGCTGCTTCTAGGAGGTTGTCAAGTGTTTTCGCTCGACGATTCCATTCTTGGGTGGTTGGTATGGCCCTTGTTCCTGTAACTCGAATCCTAGCCCGGTATATCCGATTTTCATTTTACACCATTGTGAACCTTACGCCTTTTTTACTCTCTGATCGAAGTTCTTGGCATTGAAAAATCTTCGTAAACTAAATCACACTTGTATATGTTGATATTTAAGAGATATACAGTCAAGAAAATCAAGGGCAATTGTGATATATGTGTGGATTAGTCACCAAAAAAACACTGAACAAATTGCTACAATTTAAGGAATGTGTTTAGTGACGCCATCAGATTCCTAATTGATGGAGAAAGGTCTGGTGGCAAGAAAACCTGCTTCTAGGAGGTTGTTAAGTGTTTTCCCTCGACGATTCCATTCTTGGGTGGTTGGTTTGGCCCTTGTTCCTGTAACTCGAATCCTAGCCTGGTATATCCTATTTTAATTTTACACCATTGTGAACCTTACGCCTTTCTTACTCTCTGATCGAGGTTCTCGGCATTGAAAAATCTTCGTAAACTAAATCACACGTGTATATGTTGACATTTAAGAGATATACAGTCAAGAAAATCAAGGGCAATGGTGATATATATGCGGATTAGACACAAAAAAAAAACACTAAACAAATTGCTACAATTTAAGGAATGTGTTTAGTGACGGCATCAGATTCCTAATTCATGGAGAAAGGTCTGGTGCCAAGAAAAGCTGCTTCTAAGATGTTGTCTAGTGTTTTCGCTCGACGATTCCATTCTTGGGTGGTTGGTTTGGCCCTTGTTCCTGTAACTCGAATCCTAGCCCGGTATATCCCATTTTAATCTTACACCATTGTGAACCATACGCCTTTTTTACTCTCTGATCGTGGTTCTCGGCATTGAAAAATCTTCGTAAACTAAATCACACGTGTATATGTTGACATTTAAGAGATATACAGTCAAGAAAATCAAGGGCAATGGTGATATATATGCGGATTAGACACCAAAAAAAAAACACTCAACAAATAGCTACAATTTAAGGAATGTTTTTAGTGACGGCATCAGATTCCTAATTGATGGAGAAAGGTCTGGTGGCAAGAAAAGCTGCTTCTAGGAGGTTGTCAAGTGTTTTCGCTCGACGATTCCATTCTTGGGTGGTTGGTTTGGCCCTTGTTCCTGTAACTCGAATCTTAGCCCGGTATATCCCATTTTAATTTCACACAATTGTGAACCTTACGCCTTTTTTACTCTCTGATCGAGGTTCTCAGCATTGAAAAATCTTCGTAAACTAAATCACACGTGTATATTTTGATATTTAAGAGATATAAAGTCAAGAAAATCATGGGCAATGGTGATATATATGCGGATTAGACACCAAAAAAAACACTCAACAAATGGCTACAATTTAAGGAATGTGTTTAGTGACGCCATCAGATTCCTAATTGATGGAGAAAGGTCTGGTGGGAAGAAAACCTGCTTCTAGGAGGTTGTCAAGTGTTTTCGCTCGACGATTCCATTCTTGGGTGGTTGGCTTGGCCCTTGTTCCTGTAACTCGAATCCTAGCCCGGTATATCCCATTTTAATTTTACACCATTGTGAACTTTAGGCTTTTTTACTCTCTGATCGAGGTTCTCGGCATTGAAAAATCTTCGTAAACTAAATCACACGTGTATATGTTGACATTTAAGAGATATACAGTCAAGAAAATCAAGGGCAATGGTGATATATATGCGGATTAAACACCAAAAAAAACACTCAACAAATGGCTACAATTTAAGGAATGTGTTTAGTGACGGCATCAGATTCCTAATTGATGGAGAAAGGTCTGGTGGCAAGAAAAGCTGCTTCTAGGAGGTTGTCAAGTGTTTTCGCTCGACGATTCCTTTCTTGGGTGGTTGGTTTGGCCCTTGTTCCTGTAACTCGAATCCTAGCCTGGTATATCCGATTTTAATTTTACACCATTGAGAACCTTACGCCTTTTTTACTCTCTGATCGAGGTTCTCGGCATTGAAAAATCTTCGTAAACTAAATCACACGTGTCTATGTTGATATTTAAGAGATATACAGTCAAGAAAATCAAGGGCAATTGTAATATATATATGCGGATTAGTCACCAAAAAAAACACACAATAAATGGCTACAATTTAAGGAATGTGTTTAGTGACGGCATCAGATTCCTAACTGATGGAGAAAAGTCTGGTGGCAAGAAAAGCTACTTCTAGGAGGTTATCAAGTGTTTTCTCTCGACGATTCTATTCTTGGGTGTTTGGTTTGGCCCTTGTTCCTGTAACTCGAATCCTAGCCCGGTATATCCCATTTTAATCTTACACCGTTGTGAACCTTACGCCTTTTTTACTCTCTGATAGAGGTTCTCGGCATTGAAAAATCTTTGTAAACTAAATCACACGTGTATATGTTGACATTTAAGAGATATACAGTCAAGAAAATCAAGGGCAATGGTGATATATATGCGGATTAGACACCAAAAAAACCACTCAACAAATGGCTACAATTTAAGGAATGTGTTTAGTGACGGCATCAGATTCCTAACTGATGGAGAAAAGTCTGGTGGCAAGAAAAGCTGCTTCTAGGAGGCTGTCAAGTGTTTTCGCTCGACGATTCCATTCTTGGGTGGTTGGTTTGGCCCTTGTTCCTGTAACTCGAATCCTAGCCCGGTATATCCGATTTTAATTTTACACCATTGTGAACCTTACGCCTTTTTTACTCTCTGACCGAGGTTCTCGGCATTGAAAAATCTTCGTAAACTAAATCACACGTGTCCATGTTGATATTTAAGAGATATACAGTTAAGAAAATCAAGGGCAATTGTAATATATATGCGGATTAGTCACAAAAAAAAAACACTCAACAAATGGCTACAATTTAAGGAATGTGTTTAGTGACGCCATCAGATTCCTAATTGATGGAGAAAGATCTGGTGGCAAGAAAACCTGCTTCTAGGAGGTTGACAAGTGTTTTCGCTCGACGATTCCATTCTTGGGTGGTTGGTTTGGCCCTTGTTCCTGTAACTCGAATCCTAGCCCGGTATATCCCATTTTAATTTTACACCATTGTGAACCTTACGCCTTTTTTACTCTCTGATCGAGGTTCTCGGCATTGAAAAATCTTCGTAAACTAAATCACACGTGTATATGTTGACATTTAAGAGATATACAGTCAAGAAAATCAAGGGCAATGGTGATATATATGCGGATTAGACACAAAAAAAAAACACTCAACAAATGGCTACAATTTAGGAATGTGTTTAGTGACGGCATCAGATTCCTAATTGATGGAGAAAGGTCTGGTGGCAAGAAAAGCTGCTTCTAGGAGGTTGTCGAGTGTTTTTGCTCGACGATTCCATTCTTGGGTGGTTGGTTTGGCCCTTATTCCTGTTACTCGAATCTTAGCCCGGTATATCCCATTTTAATTTTACACCATTGTGAACCTTACGCCTTTTTTACTCTCTGATCGAGGTTCTCGGCATTGAAAAATCTTCGTAAACTAAATCACACGTGTATATGTTGACATTTAAGAGATATACAGTCAAGAAAATCAAGGGCAATGGTGATATATATGCGGATTAGACACCCAGAAAAAAAACACTCAACAAATGGCTACAATTTAAGGAATGTGTTTAGTGACGGCATCAGATTCCTAATTGATGGAGAAAGGTCTGGTGGCAAGAAAAGCTGCTTCTAGGAGGTTTGTCAAGTGTTTTCGCTCAAGGATTCCATTCTTGGGTGGTTGGTTTGGCCCTTGTTCCTGTAACTCGAATCCTAGCCCGGTATATCCCATTTTAATTTTACACCATTGTGAACCTTACGCCTTTTTTATTCTCTGATCGAGGTTCTCGGTGTTGAAAAATCTTCGTAAACTAAATCACACGTGTATATGTTGATATTTAAGAGATATACAATCAAAAAATCAAGGGCAATGGTGATATATATGAGGATTAGACACCAAAAAAAAGCACTCAACAAATGGCTACAATTTAAAGAATGTGTTTAGTGACGGCATCAGATTCCTAATTGATGGAGAAAGGTCTGGTGGCAAGAAATGCTGCTTCTAGGAGGTTGTCAAGTGTTTTCGCTCGACGATTTCATTCTTGGGTGGTTGGTTTGGCCCTTATTCCTGTAACTCGAATCTTAGCCCGGTATATCCCATTTTAATTTTACACCATTGTGAACCTTACGCCTTTTTTTACTCTCTGATCGTGGTTCTCGGCATTGAAAAATCTTCGTAAACTAAATCACACGTGTCTATGTTGATATTTAAGAGATATACAGTTAAGAAAATCATGGGAAATGGTGATATATATGCGGATTAGACACAAAAAAAAAACACTCAACAAATGGCTACAATTTAAGGAATGTGTTTAGTGACGGCATCAGATTCCTAATTGATGGAGAAAGGTCTGGTGGCAAGAAAAGCTGCTTCTAGGAGGTTGTCAAGTGTTTTCGCTAGACGATTCCATTATTGGGTGGTTGGTTTGGCCCTTGTTCCTGTAACTCGAATCCTAGCACGGTATATCCCATTTTAATTTCACATAATTGTGAACCTTACACCTTTTTTACTCTCTGATCGAGGTTCTCGGCATTGAAAAAATCTTCGTAAACTAAATCATACGTGTATATGTTGATATTTAAGAGATATACAGTCAAGAAAATCAAGGGCAATGGTGATATATATGCGGATTAGACACCAAAAAAAACACTCAACAAATGGCTACAATTTACGGAATGTGTTTAGTGACGGCATCAGATTCCTAATTGATGGAGAAAAGTCTGATGGCAAGAAAAGCTGCTTCTAGGAGGTTGTCAAGTGTTTTCGCTCGACGATTCCATTCTTGGGTGTTTGGTTTGGCCCTTGTTCCTGTAACTCGAATCCTAGCCCGGTATATCCCATTTTAATCTTACACCGTTGTGAACCTTACGCCTTTTTTACTCTCTGATCGAGGTTCTCGGCATTGAAAAATCTTCGTAAAGTATATCACACGTGTATATGTTGACATTTAAGAGATATACAGTCAAGAAAATCAAGGGCAATGGTGATATATATGCGGATTAGACACCAAAAAAAACACTCAACAAATGGCTACAATTTAAGGAATGTGTTTAGTGACGGCATCAGATTCCTAATTGATGGAGAAAAGTCTGATGGCAAGAAAAGCTGCTTCTAGGAGGTTGTCAAGTGTTTTCGCTCGACGATTCCATTCTTGGGTGGTTGGTTTGGCCCTAGTTCCTGTAACTCGAATCCTAGCCCGGTATATCCGATTTTAATTTTACACCATTGTGAACCTTACGTCTTTTTTACTCTCTGATCGAGGTTCTCGGCATTGAAAAATCTTCGTAAACTAAATCACACGTGTCTATGTTGATATTTAAGAGATATAAAGTCAAGAAAATAAAGGGGAATTGTGATATATATGCGGATTAGTCACAAAAAAAACACTCAACAAATGGCTACAATTTAATGAATGTGTTTAGTGACGCCATCAGATTCCTAATTGATGGAGAAAGGTCTGGTGGGAAGAAAACCTGCTTCTAGGAGGTTGTCAAGTGTTTTCGCTCGACGATTCCATTCTTGGGTGGTTGGTTTGGCCCTTGTTCCTGAAACTCGAATCCTAGCCCGGTATATCCCATTTTAATTTTACACCATTGTGAACTTTACGCTTTTTTACTCTCTGATCGAGGTTCTCGGCATTGAAAAATCTTCGTAAACTAAATCACACGTGTATATGTTGACATTTAAGAGATATACAGTCAAGAAAATCAAGGGCAATGGTGATATATATGCGGATTAGACACCAAAAAAAAACACTCAACAAATGGCTACAATTTAAGGAATGTGTTTAGTGACGGCATCAGATTCCTAATTGATGGAGAAAGGTCTGGTGGCAAGAAAAGCTGCTTCTAGGAGGTTTGTCAAGTGTTTTCGCTCGACGATTCCATTCTTGGGTGGTTGGTTTGGCCCTTGTTCCTGTAACTCGAATCCTAGCCCGGTATATCCCATTTTAATTTTACACCATTGTGAACCTTACGCCTTTTTTACTCTCTGATCGAGGTTCTCGGCCTTGAAAAATCCTCGTAAACTAAATCACACGTGTATATGTTGATATTTAAGAGATATACAATGAAAAAAATCAAGGGCAATGGTGGTATATATGCGGATTAGACACCAAAAAAAACACTCAACAAATGGCTACAATTTAAGGAATGTGTTTAGTGACGGCAGCAGATTCCTAATTAATGGAGAAAGGTCTGGTGGCAAGAAAAGCTGCTTCTAGGAGGTTGTCAAGTGTTTTCGCTCGACGATTCCGTTCTTGGGTGGTTGGTTTGTCCCTTGTTCCTGTAACTCGAATCTTAGCCCGGTATATCCCATTTTAATTTTACACCATTGTGAACCTTACGCCTTTTTTACTCTCTGATCGAGGTTCTCGGCATTGAAAAATCTTCGTAAACTAAATCACACGTATATATGTTGATATTTTAGAGATATACAGTCAAGAAAATCAAGGGCAATGGTGATATATATGCGGATTAGACAAAAAAAAAACACTCAACAAATGGCTACAATTTAAGGAATGTGTTTAGTGACGGCATCAGATTCCTAATTGATGGAGAAAGGTCTGGTGGCAAGAAAAGCTGCTTCTAAGAGGTTGTCAAGTGTTTTCGCTCGATGATTCCATTGTTGGGTGGTTGGTTTGGCCCTTGTTCCTGTAACTAGAATCTTAGCCCGGTATATCCCATTTTAATTTCACACAATTGTGAACCTTACGCCTTTTTTACTCTTTGATCGAGGTTCTCGGCATTGAAAAATCTTCGTAAACTAAATCACACGTGTATATGTTGATATTTAAGAGATATACAGTCAAGAAAATCAAGGGCAATGGTGATATATATGCGGATTAGACACCAAAAAAAACACTCAACAAATGGCTACAATTTGAGTAATGTGTTTAGTGACGGCATCAGATTCCTAATTGATGGAGAGAAGTCTGGTGGCAAGACAAGCTGCTTCTAGGAGGTTGTCAAGTGTTTTCGCTCGACGATTCCATTCTTGGGTGGTTGGTTTGGCCCTTGTTCCTGTAACTCGAATCCTAGCCCGGTATATCCCATTTTAATCTTACACCGTTGTGAACCTTACGCCTTTTTTACTATCTGATCGAGGTTCTCGGCATTGAAAAATCTTCGTAAACTAAATCACACGTGTATATGTTGACATTTAAGAGATATACAGTCAAGAAAATCAAGGGCAATGGTGATATATATGCGGATTAGACACCAAAAAAAAGCACTCAACAAATGGCTACAATTTAAGGAATGTTGTGATGGCATCAGATTCCAAATTGATGGAGAAAGGTCTGGTGGCAAGAAAAGCTGCTTCTAGGAGGTTGTCAAGTGTTTTCGCTCGACGATTCCATTCTTGGGTGGTTGGTTTGGCCCTTGTTCCTGTAACTCGAATCCTAGCCCAGTATATCCGATTTTAATTTTACACCATTGTGAACCTTACGCCTTTTTTACTCTCTGATCGAGGTTCTCGGCATTGAAAAATCTTCGTAAACTAAATCACACGTGTCTATGTTGATATTTAAGAGATATAAAGTCAAGAAAATCAAGGGCAATTGTGATATATATGCGGATTAGTCACAAAAAAAACACTCAACAAATGGCTACAATTTAATGAATGTGTTTAGTGACGCCATCAGATTCCTAATTGATGGAGAAAGGTCTGGTGGGAAGAAAACCTGCTTCTAGGAGGTTGTCAAGTGTTTTCGCTCGATGATTCCATTCTTGGGTGGTTGGTTTGGCCCTTGTTCCTGAAACTCGAATCCTAGCCCGGTATATCCCATTTTAATTTTACACCATTGTGAACTTTACGCCTTTTTACTCTCTGATCGAGGTTCTCGGCATTGAAAAATCTTCGTAAACTAAATCACACGTGTATATGTTGACATTTAAGAGATATACAGTCAAGAAAATCAAGGGCAATGGTGATATATATGCGGATTAGACACCAAAAAAAAACACTCAACAAATGGCTACAATTTAAGGAATGTGTTTAGTGACGGCATCAGATTCCTAATTGATGGAGAAAGGTCTGGTGGCAAGAAAAGCTGCTTCTAGGAGGTTTGTCAAGTGTTTTCGCTCGACGATTCCATTCATGGGTGGTTGGTTTGTCCCTTGTTCCTGTAACTCGAATCTTAGCCCGGTATATCCCATTTTAATTTTACACCATTGTGAACCTTACGCCTTTTTTACTCTCTGATCGAGGTTATCGGCATTGAAAAGTCTTCGTAAACTAAATCACACGTGTATATGTTGATATTTAAGAGATATACAGTCAAGAAAATCAAGGGCAATGGTGATATATATGCGGATTAGACAAAAAAAAACACTCAACAAATGGCTACAATTTAAGGAATGTGTTTAGTGACGGCATCAGATTCCTAATTGTTGGAGAAAGGTCTGGTGGCAAGAAAAGCTGCTTCTAAGAGGTTGTCAAGTGTTTTCGCTCGATGATTCCATTCTTGGGTGGTTGGTTTGGCCCTTGTTCCTGTAACTAGAATCCTAGCCCGGTATATCCCATTTTAGTTTCACACAATTGTGAACCTTACGCCTTTTTTACTCTCTGATCGAGGTTCTCGGCATTGAAAAATCTTCGTAAACTAAATCACACGTGTATATGTTGATATTTAAGAGATATACAGTCAAGAAAATCAAGGGCAATGGTGATATATATGCGGATTAGACACCAAAAAAAACACTCAACAAATGGCTACAATTTAAGGAATGTGTTTAGTGACGGAATCAGATTCCTAATTGATGGAGAAAAGTCTGGTGGCAAGACAAGTTGCTTCTAGGACGTTGTCAAGTGTTTTCGCTCGACGATTCCATTCTTGGGTGGTTGGTTTGGCTCTTGTTCCTGTAACTCGAATCCTAGCCCGGTATATCCCATTTTAATCTTACACCGTTGTGAACCTTACGCCTTTTTTACTCTCTGATCGAGGTTCTTGGCATTGAAAAATCTTCGTAAACTAAATCACACGTGTATATGTTGACATTTAAGAGATATACAGTCAAGAAAATCAAGGGCAATGGTGATATATATGCGGATTAGACACCAAAAAAAAAACACTCAAAAAATGGCTACAATTTAAGGAATGTTGTGACGGCATCAGATTCCTAATTGATGGAGAAAGGTCTGGTGGCAAGAAAAGCTGCTTCTAGGAGGTTGTCAAGTGTTTTCGCTCGACGATTCCATTCTTGGGTGGTTGGTTTGGCCCTTGTTCCTGTAACTCGAATCCTAGCCCAGTATATCCGATTTTAATTTTACACCCTTGTGAACCTTACGCCTTTTTTACTCTCTGATCGAGGTTCTCGGCATTGAAAAATCTTCGTAAACTAAATCACACGTGTCTATGTTGATATTTAAGAGATATAAAGTCAAGAAAATCAAGGGGAATTGTGATATATATGCGGATTAGTCACAAAAAAAAAACACTCAACATATAGCTACAATTTAATGAATGTGTTAAGTGACGCCATCAGATTCCTAATTGATGGAGAAAGGTCTGGTGGGAAGAAAACCTGCTTCTAGGAGGTTGTCAAGTGTTTTCGCTCGACGATTCCATTCTTGGGTGGTTGGTTTGGCCCTTGTTCCTGAAACTTGAATCCTAGCCCGGTATATCCCATTTTAATTTTACACCATTGTGAACTTTACGCTTTTTTACTCTCTGATCGAGGTTCTCGGCATTGAAAAATCTTCTTAAACTAAATCACACGTGTATATGTTGACATTTAAGAGATACACAGTCAAGAAAATCAAGGGCAATGGTGATATATATGCGGATTAGACACCAAAAAAAAAACACTCAACAAATGGCTACAATTTAAGGAATGTGTTTAATTACGGCATCAGATTCCTAATTGATGGAGAAAGGTCTGGTGGCAAGAAAAGCTGCTTCTAGGAGGTTTGTCAAGTGTTTTCGCTCGACGATTCCATTCTTGGGTGGTTGGTTTGGCCCTTGTTCGTGTAACTCGAATCCTAGCCCGGTATATCCCATTTTAATTTTACACCATTATGAACCTTACGCCTTTTTTACTCTCTGATCGATGTTCTCGGCATTGAAAAATCCACGTAAACTAAATCACACGTGTATATGTTGATATTTAAGAGATATACAATGAAAAAAATCAAGGGCAATGGTGGTATATATGCGGATTAGACACAAAAAAAAACACTCAACAAATGGCTACAATTTAAGGAATGTGTTTAGTGACGGCATCAGATTCCTAATTGATGGAGAAAGGTCTGGTGGCAAGAAAAGCTGCTTCTAGGAGGTTGTTAAGTGTTTTCGCTCGATGATTCCATTCTTGGGTGGTTGGTTTGGCCCTTGTTCCAGTAACTAGAATCCTAGCCCGGTATATCCCATTTTAATTTCACACAATTGTGAACCTTACGCCTTTTTTACTCTCTGATCGAGGTTCTCGGCATTGAAAAATCTTCGTAAACTAAATCACACGTGTGTATGTTGATATTTAAGAGATATACAATCAAGAAAATCAAGGGCAATGGTGATATATATGCGGATTAGACACAAAAAAAAAAACACTCAACAAATGGCTACAATTTAAGGAATGTGTTTAGTGTCGTCATCAGATTCCTAATTGATGGAGAAAAGTCTGGTGGCAAGACAAGCTGCGTCTAGGAGGTTGTCAAGGGTTTTCGCTCGACGATTCCATTCTTGGGTGGTTGGTTTGGCCCTTGTTCCTGTAACTCGAATCCTAGCCCGGTATATCCCATTTTAATTTTACACCATTGTGAACCTTGCGCCTTTTTTACTATCTGATCGAGGTTCTCGGCATTGAAAAATCTTCGTAAACTAAATCACACGTGTCTATGTTGATATTTAAGAGATATACAGTTAAGAAAATCAAGGGCAATTGTGATATATATGCGGATTAGCCACCAAAAAAAACACTCAACAAATGGCTACAATTTAAGGAATGTGTTTAGTGACGCCATCAGATTCCTAATTGATGGAGAAAAGTCTGGTGGCAAGAAAAGCTACTTCTAGGAGGTTGTCAAGTGTTTTCGCTCGACGATTCCATTCTTGGGTGGTTGGTTTGGCCCTTGTTCCTGTAACTCGAATCCTAGCCCGGTATATCCCGTTTTAATTTTACACCATTGTGAACCTTACGCCTTTTTTACTCTCTGATCGAGGTTCTCGGCGTTGAAAAATCTTCGTAAACTAAATCACACGTGTATATGTTGATATTTAAGAGATATACAGTCAAGAAAATCAAGTGCAATGGTGATATATATGCGGATTAGACAACAAAAAAAAAACACTCAACAAATGGCTACAATTTAAGGAATGTGTTTAGTGACGGCATCAGATTCCTAATTGATGGAGAAAGGTCTGGTGGCAAGAAAAGCTGCTTCTAGGAGGTTGTCAAGTGTTTTTGCTCGACGATTCCATTCTTGGGTGGTTGGTTTGGCCCTTGTTCCTGTAACTCGAATCCTAGCCCGGTATATCCCATTTTAATTTCACACAATTGTGAACCTTACGCCTTTTTTACTCTCTGATCGAGGTTCTCGGCATTGTAAAATCTTCGTAAACTAAATCACACGTGTATATGTTGACATTTTAGAGATATACAGTCAAGAAAATCAAGGGCAATGGTGATATATATGCGGATTAGACACCAAAAAAAACACTCAACAAATGGCTACAATTTAAGGAATGTGTTTAGTGACGCTGCTTCTAGGAGGTTGTCAAGTGTTTTCGCTCGACGATTCCATTCTTGGGTGGTTGGTTTGGCCCTTGTTCCTGTAACTCGAATCCTAGCCCGGTATATCCCATTTTAATTTCACACAATTGTGAACCTTACGCCTTTTTTACTCTCTGATCGAGGTTCTCGGCATTGAAAAATCTTCGTAAACTAAATCACACGTGTATATGTTGACATTTTAGAGATATACAGTCAAGAAAATCAAGGGCAATGGTGATATATATGCGGATTAGACACCAAAAAAAACACTCAACAAATGGCTACAATTTAAGGAATGTGTTTAGTGACGGCATCTGATTCCTAATTGATGGAGAAAAGTCGGGTGGCAAGAAAAGCTGCTTCTAGGAGGTTGTCAAGTGTTTTCGCTCGACGATTCCATTCTTGGGTGGTTGGTTTGGCCCTTGTTCCTGTAACTCGAATCCTAGCCCGGTCTATCCCACTTTAATCTTACACCGTTGTGAACCTTACGCCTTTTTTACTCTCTGATCGAGGTTCTCGGCATTGAAAAATCTTCGTAAACTAAATCACACGTGTATATGTTGACATTTAAGAGATATACAGTCAAGAAAATCAAGGGCAATGGTGATATATATGAGGATTAGACACCAAAAAAAAACACTCAACAAATGGCTACAATTTAAGGAATGTGTTTAGTGACGGCATCAGATTCCTAATTGATGGAGAAAGGTCTGGTGGCAAGAAAAGCTGCTTCTAGGAGGTTGTCAAGTGTTTTTCGCTCGACGATTCCATTCTTGGGTGGTTTGTTTGGCCCTTGTTCCTGTAACTTGAATCCTAGCCTGGTATATCCGATTTTAATTTTACACCATTGTGAACCTTACGCCTTTTTTACTCTCTGATCGAGGTTCTCGGCATTGAAAAATCTTCGTAAACTAAATCACACGTGTCTATGTTGATATTTAAGAGATATACAGTTAAGAAAATCAAGGGGAATTGTGATATATATGCGGATTAGTCACCCAAAAAAACACTCAACAAATGGCTACAATTTAAGGAATGTGTTTAGTGACGCCATCAGATTCCTAATTGATGGAGAAAAGTCTGGTGGCAAGAAAACCTGCTTCGAGGAGGTTGTCAAGTGATTTCGCTCGACGATTCCATTCTTGGGTGGTTGGTTTGGCCCTTGTTCCTGTAACTCGAATCCTAGCCCGGTATATCCCGTTTTAATTTTACACCATTGTGAACCTTACGCCTTTTTTACTCTCTGATCGAGGTTCTCGGCATTGAAAAATCTTCGTAAACTAAATCACACGTGTATATGTTGATATTTAAGAGATATACAGTCAAGAAAATCAAGGGCAATGGTGATATATTTGCGGATTAGACACAAAAAAGAAAACACTCAACAAATGGATACAATTTAAGGAATGTGTATAGTGACGGCATCAGATTCCTAATTTATGGAGAAAGGTCTAGTGGCAAGAAAAGCTGCTTCTAGGAGGTTGTCAAGTGTTTTCGCTCGACGATTCCATTCTTGGGTGGTTGGTTTGGACCTTGTTCCTGTAACTCGAATCCTAGCCCGGTATATCCCATTTTAATTTCACACAATTTTGAACCTTACGCCTTTTTTACTCTCTGATCGAGGTTCTCGGCATTGAAAAATCTTCGTAAACTAAATCACACGTGTATATGTTGATATTTAAGAGATATACAGTCAAGAAAATCAAGGGCAATGGTGATATATATGCGGATTAGACACTAAAAAAAACACTCAACAAATGGCTACAATTTAAGGAATGTGTTTAGTGACGACATCAGATTCCTAATTGATGGAGAAAAGTCTGGTGGCAAGAAAAGCTGCTTCTAGGAGGTTGTCAAGTGTTTTCGCTCGATGATTCCATTCTTGGGTTGTTGCTTTGGCCCTTGTTCCTGTAACTCGAATCCTAGCCCGGTATATCCCATTTTAATCTTACACCGTTGTGAACATTACGCCTTTTTTACTCTCTGATCGAGGTTCTCGGCATTGAAAAATCTTCGTAAACTAAATCACACGTGTATATGTTGACATTTAAGAGATATACAGTCAAGAAAATCAAGGGCAATGGTGATATATATGCGGATTAGACACCAAAAAAAAACGCTCAACAAATGGCTACAATTTCAGGAATGTGTTTAGTGACGGCATCAGATTCCTAATTGATGGAGAAAGGTCTGGTGGCAAGAAAAGCTGCTTCTAGGAGGTTGTCAAGTGTTTTCGCTCGACAATTCCATTCCTGGGTGGTTGGTTTGGCCCTTGTTCCTGTAACTCGAATCCTAGCCCGGTATATCCGATTTTAATTTTACACCATTGTGAACCTTACGCCTTTTTTACTCTTTGATGGAGGTTCTCGGCATTGAAAAATCTTCGTAAACTAAATCACACGTGTCTATGTTGATATTTAAGAGATATACAGTTAAGAAAATCAAGGGCAATTGTGATATATATGCGGATTAGCCACCAAAAAAAACACTCAACAAATGGCAACAATTTAAGGAATGTATTTAGTGACGCCATCAGATTCCTAATTGATGGAGAAAAGTCTGGTGGCAAGAAAACCTGCTTCTAGGAGGTTGTCAAGTGTTTTCACTCGACGATTCCATTCTTGGGTGGTTGGTTTGGCCCTTGTTCCTGTAACTCGAATCCTAGCCCGGTATATCCCGTTTTAATTTTACACCATTGTGAACCTTACGCCTTTTTTACTCTCTGATCGAGGTTCTCGGCATTGAAAAATCTTCGTAAACTAAATCACACGTGTATATGTTGATATTTAAGAGATATACAGTCAAGAAAATCAAGGGCAATGGTGATATATATGCGGATTAGACACCAAAAAAAAACACTCAACAAATGGCTACAATTTAAGGAATGTGTTTAGTGACGGCATCAGATTCCTAATTTATGGAGAAAGGTCTGGTGGCAAGAAAAGCTGCTTCTAGGAGGTTGTCAAGTGTTTTCGCTCGACGATTCCATTCTTGGGAGGTTGGTTTGGACCTTGTTCCTGTAACTCGAATCCTTGCCCGGTATATCCCATTTTAATTTCACACAATTGTGAACCTTACGCCTTTTTTACTCTCTGATCGAGGTTCTCGGCATTGAAAAATCTTCGTAAACTAAATCACACGTGTATATGTTGATATTTAAGAGATATACAGTCAAGAAAATCAAGGGCAATGGTGATATATATGCGGATTAGACACAAAAAAAAACACTCAACAAATGGCTACAATTTAAGGAATGTGTTTAGTGATGCCATCAGATTCCTAATTGATGGAGAAAGGTCTGGTGGCAAGAGAACCTGCTTCTACGAGGTTGTGAAGTGTTTTCGGTCGACGATTCCATTCTTGGGTGGTTGGTTTGGCCCTTGTTCCTGTAACTCGAATCCTAGCAGGGTATATCCCGTTTTAATATTACACCATTATGAACCTTACGCCTTTTTTACTCTCTGATCGAGGTTCTCGGCATTGAAAAATCTTCGTAAACTAAATCACACGTGTATATGTTGACATTTAAGAGAAATACAGTCAAGAAAATCAAGGGAAATGGTGATATATATGCGGATTAGACACAAAAAAAAAACACTAAACAAATGGCTACAATTTAAGGAATGTGTTTAGTGACGGCATCAGATTCCTAATTGATGGAGAAAGGTCTGGTGGCAAGAAAAGCTGCTCTTAGGAATGTTTTAATCTTACACCGTTGTGAACCATACGCCTTTTTTACTCTCTGATCGAGGTTCTCGGCATTGAAAAATATTCGTAAACTAAATCACTCGTGTATATTTTGATATTTAAGAGATATACAGTCAAGAAAATCAAGGGAAATGGGGATATATATGCGGATTAGACACAAAAAAAAAAACGCTCAACAAATGGCTACAATTGAAGGAATGTGTTTACTGACGGCAACAGATTCCTAATTGATGTAGAAAGGTCTGGTGGTAAGAAAAGCTGCTTCTAGGAGGTTGTCAAGTGTTTTCGCTCGACGATTCCATTCTTGGGTGGTTTGTTTGGCCCTTGTTCCTGTAACTCGAATCCTAGCCTGGTATATCCGATTTTAATTTTACACCATTGTGAACCTTTCGCCTTTTTTACTCTCTGATCGAGGTTCTCGGCATTGAAAAATCTTCGTAAACTAAATCACACGTGTCTATGTTGATATTTAAGAGATATACAGTTAAGAAAATCAAGGGCAATTGTGATATATATGCGGATTAGTCAACAAAAAAAACACTCAACAAATGGCTACAATTTAAGGAATGTGTTTAGTGACGCCATCAGATTCCTAATTGATGGAGAAAGGTCTGGTGGCAAGAAAAGCTGCTCTTAGGAGGTCGTCAAGTGTTTTCGCTCGACGATTCCATTCTTGGGTGGTTGGTTTGGCCCTTGTTCCTGTAACTCTAATCCTAGCCCGGTATATCCCGTTTTAATTTTACACCATTGTGAACCTTATGCCTTTTTTGCTCTCTGATCGAGGTTCTCGGCATTGAAAAATCTT
The DNA here is from genome assembly GCA_030545235.1 of Helianthus tuberosus. NCBI lineage: Eukaryota > Viridiplantae > Streptophyta > Magnoliopsida > Asterales > Asteraceae > Helianthus > Helianthus tuberosus. The sequence goes on along the minus strand of JARYGA010057079.1, from coordinate 19,768 downwards.
CGTAAACTAAATCACACGTGTATATGTTGATATTTAAGAGATATACAGTCAAGAAAATCAAGGGCAATGGTGATATATATGTGGATTAGACACAAAAAAAAAACACTCAACAAATGGCTACAATTTAAGGAATGTGTTTAGTGATGCCATCAGATTCCTAATTGATGGAGAAAGGTCTGGTGGCAAGAGAACCTGCTTCTACGAGGTTGTGAAGTGTTTTCGGTCGACGATTCCATTCTTGGGTGGTTGGTTTGGCCCTTGTTCCTGTAACTCGAATCCTAGCAGGGTATATCCCGTTTTAATATTACACCATTATGAACCTTACGCCTTTTTTACTCTCTGATCGAGGTTCTCGGCATTGAAAAATCTTCGTAAACTAAATCACACGTGTATATGTTGACATTTAAGAGAAATACAGTCAAGAAAATCAAGGGAAATGGTGATATATATGCGGATTAGACACAAAAAAAAAACACTAAACAAATGGCTACAATTTAAGGAATGTGTTTAGTGACGGCATCAGATTCCTAATTGATGGAGAAAGGTCTGGTGGCAAGAAAAGCTGCTCTTAGGAATGTTTTAATCTTACACCGTTGTGAACCATACGCCTTTTTTACTCTCTGATCGAGGTTCTCGGCATTGAAAAATATTCGTAAACTAAATCACACGTGTATATTTTGATATTTAAGAGATATACAGTCAAGAAAATCAAGGGAAATGGGGATATATATGCGGATTAGACACCAAAAAAAAAACGCTCAACAAATGGCTACAATTGAAGGAATGTGTTTACTGACGGCATCAGATTCCTAATTGATGTAGAAAGGTCTGGTGGCAAGAAAAGCTTCTTCTAGGAGGTTGTCAAGTGTTATCGCTTGACGATTCCATTCTTGGGTGGTTGGTTTGGCCCCTGTTCCTGTAACTCGAATCCTAGCCCGGTATATCCCATTTTAATTTTACACCATTGTGAACCTTACGCCTTTTTTACTCTCTGATCGAGGTTCTCGGCATTGAAAAATCTTCGTAAACTAAATCACACGTGTATATGTTGATATTTAAGAGATATACAGTCAAGAAAATCAAGGGCAATGGTGATATATGCGGATTAGACACCAAAAAAAAACACTCAACAAATGGATACAATAAGGAATGTGTTTAGTGATGGCATCAGATTCCTAATTGATGGAGAAAGGTCTAGTGGCAAGAAAAGCTGCTTCTAGGAGGTTTTCAAGTGTTTTCGCTCGTCGATTCCCTTCTTGGGAGGTTGGTTTGGCCCTTGTTCCTGTAACTCGAATCCTAGCCCCGTATATCCCATTTTAATCTTACACCATTGTAAACCTTACGCCTTTTTTACTCTCTGATCAAGGTTCTCGGCATTGAAAAATCTTCGTAAACTAAATCACACGTTTATATGTTGACATTCAAGAGATATACAGTCAAGAAAATCAAGGGCAATGGTGATATATATGCAGATTAGACACCAAAAAAAAAATCACTAAACAAATGGCTACAATTTTAAGAATGTGTTTAGTGACGGAAACAGATTCCTAATTGATGGAGAATGGTCTTGTGGCAAAAAAAGCTGCTTTTAGGAGGTTGTCAAGTGTTTTCGCTCGATGATTCCATTCTTCGGTGGTTGGTTTGGCCCTTATTCCTGTAACTCGAATCCTAGCCCGGCATATCCCATTTTAATTTTACACCATTGTGAACCTTACGCCTTTTTTACTCTCTGATCGAGGTTCTCGGCATTCAAAAATCTTCGTAAATTGAATCACACGTGTATATGTTGACATTTAAGAGATATACAGTCAAGAAAATCAGGGGTAATGGTGATATATATGCGGATTAGACACCAAAAAAAAAAAAAACACTCAACAAATGGCTACAATTTAAGGAATGTGTTTAGTGACGGCATCAGATTCTTAATTGATGGAGAAAGGTCTGGTGGCAAGAAAAGCTGCTTCTAGGAGGATGTCAAGTGTCTTCGCTCGACGATTCCATTCTTGGGTGGTTGGTTTGGCCCTTGTTCCTGCAACTCCAATCCTAGCCCGGTATATCCCATTTTAATCTTACACCGTTGTGAACATTACGCCTTTTTTACTCTCTGATCGAGGTTCTCGGCATTGAAAAATCTTCGTAAACTAAATCACACGTGTATATGTTGACATTTAAGAGATATACAGTCAAGAAAATCAAGGGCAATGGTGATATATATGCGGATTAGACACCAAAAAAAAACGCTCAACAAATGGCTACAATTTCAGGAATGTGTTTAGTGACGGCATCAGATTCCTAATTGATGGAGAAAGGTCTGGTGGCAAGAAAAGCTGCTTCTAGGAGGTTGTCAAGTGTTTTCGCTCGACAATTCCATTCCTGGGTGGTTGGTTTGGCCCTTGTTCCTGTAACTCGAATCCTAGCCCGGTATATCCGATTTTAATTTTACACCATTGTGAACCTTACGCCTTTTTTACTCTTTGATGGAGGTTCTCGGCATTGAAAAATCTTCGTAAACTAAATCACACGTGTCTATGTTGATATTTAAGAGATATACAGTTAAGAAAATCAAGGGCAATTGTGATATATATGCGGATTAGCCACCAAAAAAAACACTCAACAAATGGCAACAATTTAAGGAATGTATTTAGTGACGCCATCAGATTCCTAATTGATGGAGAAAAGTCTGGTGGCAAGAAAACCTGCTTCTAGGAGGTTGTCAAGTGTTTTCACTCGACGATTCCATTCTTGGGTGGTTGGTTTGGCCCTTGTTCCTGTAACTCGAATCCTAGCCCGGTATATCCCGTTTTAATTTTACACCATTGTGAACCTTACGCCTTTTTTACTCTCTGATCGAGGTTCTCGGCATTGAAAAATCTTCGTAAACTAAATCACACGTGTATATGTTGATATTTAAGAGATATACAGTCAAGAAAATCAAGGGCAATGGTGATATATATGCGGATTAGACACCAAAAAAAAACACTCAACAAATGGCTACAATTTAAGGAATGTGTTTAGTGACGGCATCAGATTCCTAATTTATGGAGAAAGGTCTGGTGGCAAGAAAAGCTGCTTCTAGGAGGTTGTCAAGTGTTTTCGCTCGACGATTCCATTCTTGGGAGGTTGGTTTGGACCTTGTTCCTGTAACTCGAATCCTTGCCCGGTATATCCCATTTTAATTTCACACAATTGTGAACCTTACGCCTTTTTTACTCTCTGATCGAGGTTCTCGGCATTGAAAAATCTTCGTAAACTAAATCACACGTGTATATGTTGATATTTAAGAGATATACAGTCAAGAAAATCAAGGGCAATGGTGATATATATGCGGATTAGACACAAAAAAAAACACTCAACAAATGGCTACAATTTAAGGAATGTGTTTAGTGATGCCATCAGATTCCTAATTGATGGAGAAAGGTCTGGTGGCAAGAGAACCTGCTTCTACGAGGTTGTGAAGTGTTTTCGGTCGACGATTCCATTCTTGGGTGGTTGGTTTGGCCCTTGTTCCTGTAACTCGAATCCTAGCAGGGTATATCCCGTTTTAATATTACACCATTATGAACCTTACGCCTTTTTTACTCTCTGATCGAGGTTCTCGGCATTGAAAAATCTTCGTAAACTAAATCACACGTGTATATGTTGACATTTAAGAGAAATACAGTCAAGAAAATCAAGGGAAATGGTGATATATATGCGGATTAGACACAAAAAAAAAACACTAAACAAATGGCTACAATTTAAGGAATGTGTTTAGTGACGGCATCAGATTCCTAATTGATGGAGAAAGGTCTGGTGGCAAGAAAAGCTGCTCTTAGGAATGTTTTAATCTTACACCGTTGTGAACCATACGCCTTTTTTACTCTCTGATCGAGGTTCTCGGCATTGAAAAATATTCGTAAACTAAATCACTCGTGTATATTTTGATATTTAAGAGATATACAGTCAAGAAAATCAAGGGAAATGGGGATATATATGCGGATTAGACACAAAAAAAAAACGCTCAACAAATGGCTACAATTGAAGGAATGTGTTTACTGACGGCAACAGATTCCTAATTGATGTAGAAAGGTCTGGTGGTAAGAAAAGCTGCTTCTAGGAGGTTGTCAAGTGTTTTCGCTCGACGATTCCATTCTTGGGTGGTTTGTTTGGCCCTTGTTCCTGTAACTCGAATCCTAGCCTGGTATATCCGATTTTAATTTTACACCATTGTGAACCTTTCGCCTTTTTTACTCTCTGATCGAGGTTCTCGGCATTGAAAAATCTTCGTAAACTAAATCACACGTGTCTATGTTGATATTTAAGAGATATACAGTTAAGAAAATCAAGGGCAATTGTGATATATATGCGGATTAGTCAACAAAAAAAACACTCAACAAATGGCTACAATTTAAGGAATGTGTTTAGTGACGCCATCAGATTCCTAATTGATGGAGAAAGGTCTGGTGGCAAGAAAAGCTGCTCTTAGGAGGTCGTCAAGTGTTTTCGCTCGACGATTCCATTCTTGGGTGGTTGGTTTGGCCCTTGTTCCTGTAACTCTAATCCTAGCCCGGTATATCCCGTTTTAATTTTACACCATTGTGAACCTTATGCCTTTTTTGCTCTCTGATCGAGGTTCTCGGCATTGAAAAATCTTCGTAAACTAAATCACACGTGTATATGTTGATATTTAAGAGATATACAGTCAAGAAAATCAAGGGCAATGGTGATATATATGTGGATTAGACACAAAAAAAAAACACTCAACAAATGGCTACAATTTAAGGAATGTGTTTAGTGATGCCATCAGATTCCTAATTGATGGAGAAAGGTCTGGTGGCAAGAGAACCTGCTTCTACGAGGTTGTGAAGTGTTTTCGGTCGACGATTCCATTCTTGGGTGGTTGGTTTGGCCCTTGTTCCTGTAACTCGAATCCTAGCAGGGTATATCCCGTTTTAATATTACACCATTATGAACCTTACGCCTTTTTTACTCTCTGATCGAGGTTCTCGGCATTGAAAAATCTTCGTAAACTAAATCACACGTGTATATGTTGACATTTAAGAGAAATACAGTCAAGAAAATCAAGGGAAATGGTGATATATATGCGGATTAGACACAAAAAAAAAACACTAAACAAATGGCTACAATTTAAGGAATGTGTTTAGTGACGGCATCAGATTCCTAATTGATGGAGAAAGGTCTGGTGGCAAGAAAAGCTGCTCTTAGGAATGTTTTAATCTTACACCGTTGTGAACCATACGCCTTTTTTACTCTCTGATCGAGGTTCTCGGCATTGAAAAATATTCGTAAACTAAATCACACGTGTATATTTTGATATTTAAGAGATATACAGTCAAGAAAATCAAGGGAAATGGGGATATATATGCGGATTAGACACCAAAAAAAAACGCTCAACAAATGGCTACAATTGAAGGAATGTGTTTACTGACGGCATCAGATTCCTAATTGATGTAGAAAGGTCTGGTGGCAAGAAAAGCTTCTTCTAGGAGGTTGTCAAGTGTTATCGCTTGACGATTCCATTCTTGGGTGGTTGGTTTGGCCCCTGTTCCTGTAACTCGAATCCTAGCCCGGTATATCCCATTTTAATTTTACACCATTGTGAACCTTACGCCTTTTTTACTCTCTGATCGAGGTTCTCGGCATTGAAAAATCTTCGTAAACTAAATCACACGTGTATATGTTGATATTTAAGAGATATACAGTCAAGAAAATCAAGGGCAATGGTGATATATGCGGATTAGACACCAAAAAAAAACACTCAACAAATGGATACAATAAGGAATGTGTTTAGTGATGGCATCAGATTCCTAATTGATGGAGAAAGGTCTAGTGGCAAGAAAAGCTGCTTCTAGGAGGTTTTCAAGTGTTTTCGCTCGTCGATTCCCTTCTTGGGAGGTTGGTTTGGCCCTTGTTCCTGTAACTCGAATCCTAGCCCCGTATATCCCATTTTAATCTTACACCATTGTAAACCTTACGCCTTTTTTACTCTCTGATCAAGGTTCTCGGCATTGAAAAATCTTCGTAAACTAAATCACACGTTTATATGTTGACATTCAAGAGATATACAGTCAAGAAAATCAAGGGCAATGGTGATATATATGCAGATTAGACACCAAAAAAAAAATCACTAAACAAATGGCTACAATTTTAAGAATGTGTTTAGTGACGGAAACAGATTCCTAATTGATGGAGAATGGTCTTGTGGCAAAAAAAGCTGCTTTTAGGAGGTTGTCAAGTGTTTTCGCTCGATGATTCCATTCTTCGGTGGTTGGTTTGGCCCTTATTCCTGTAACTCGAATCCTAGCCCGGCATATCCCATTTTAATTTTACACCATTGTGAACCTTACGCCTTTTTTACTCTCTGATCGAGGTTCTCGGCATTCAAAAATCTTCGTAAATTGAATCACACGTGTATATGTTGACATTTAAGAGATATACAGTCAAGAAAATCAGGGGTAATGGTGATATATATGCGGATTAGACACCAAAAAAAAAAAAAAACACTCAACAAATGGCTACAATTTAAGGAATGTGTTTAGTGACGGCATCAGATTCTTAATTGATGGAGAAAGGTCTGGTGGCAAGAAAAGCTGCTTCTAGGAGGATGTCAAGTGTCTTCGCTCGACGATTCCATTCTTGGGTGGTTGGTTTGGCCCTTGTTCCTGCAACTCCAATCCTAGCCCGGTATATCCCATTTTAATTTTACACCATTGTGAACCTTACGCCTTTTTTACTCTCTGATAGAGGTTCTCGGCATTGAAAAATCTTCGTAAACTAAATCACACGTGTATATGTTGACATTTAAGAGATATACAGTCAAGAAAATCAGGGGCAATGGTGATAAATATGCGGATTTGACACCAAAAAAAAACACTCAACAAATGGCTACAATTTAAGGAATGTGTTTAGTGATGGCATCAGATTCTTAATTGATGGAGAAAGGTCTGGTGGAAAGAAAAGCTGCTTCTAGGAGGTTGTCAAGTGTTTTCGCTCGACGATTCCATTCTTGGGTGGTTGGTTTGGCCCTTGTTCCTGTAACTCTAATCCTAGCCCGTTATATCCCATTTTAATTTTACACCATTGTGAACCTTACGCCTATTTTACTCTTTGATCGAGGTTCTCGGCATTGAAAAATCTTCGTAAACTAAATCACACGTGTATATGTTGATATTTAAGAGATATACAGTCTAGAAAATCAAGGGCAATGGTGATATATATGCGGATTAAACACCAAAAGAAAACACTCAACAAATGGCTACAATTTATGGAATGTGTTTAGTGACGGCATCAGATTGCTAATTGATGGAGAAAGGTCTGGTGGTAAGAAAAGTTGCTTCTAGGAGGTTGTCAAGTGTTTTCGCTCGATGATTCCATTCTTTGGTGGTTGGTTTGGCCCTTGTTCCTGTAACTCAAATCCTAGCCCGGTATATCCCATTTTAATTTTACACCATTGTGAACCTTACGCGTTTTTTACTCTCTGATAGAGGTTCTCGGCATTGAAAAATATTCGTAAACTAAATCACACGTGTATATGTTGACATTTAAGAGTTATACAGTCATGAAAATCAGGGGCAATGGTGATATATATGCGGATTAGACACAAAAAAAAAACACTCAACAAATGGCTACAATTTAAGGAATGTGTTTAGTGATGGCATCAGATTCTTAATTGATGGAGAAATGTCTGGTGGAAAGAAAAGATGCTTCTAGGAGGTTGTCAAGTGTTTTCGCTCGACGATTCCATTCTTTGGTGGTTGGTTTGGCCCTTGTTCAAGTAACTCTAATCCTAGCCCGGTATATCCCATTTTAATTTTACACCATTATGAACCTTACGCCTTTTTTACTCTCTGATCGAGGTTCTCGGCATTGAAAAATCTTTGTAAACTAAATCACACGTGTATATGTTGATATTTAAGAGATATACAGTCAAGAAAATCAAGGGCAATGGTGATATATATGCGGATTAGACACAAAAAGAAAACACTCAACAAATGGCTACAATTTAAGGAATGTGTTTAGTGACGGCATCAGATTCCTAATTGATGGAAAAAGGTCTGGTGGTAAGAAAAGCTGCTTCTAGGAGGTTGTCGAGTGTTTTCGCTAGACGATTCCATTCTTCGGTGGTTGGTTTGGCCCTTGTTCCTGTAACTCGAATCCTAGCCCGGTATATCACATTTTAATTTTACACCATTGTGAACCTTACGCCTTTTTTACTCTCTGATGGAGGTTCTCGGTATTGAAAAATCTTCGTAAACTAAATCACACGTGTATATGTTGACATTTAAGAGATATACAGTCAAGAAAATCAGGCGCAATGGTGATATATATGCGGATTAGACACAAAAAAAAACACTAAACAAATGGCTACATTTTAAGGAATGTGTTTAGTGACGGCATCAAATTCCTAATTGATGGAGAAAGGTCTGGTGGCAAGAAAAGCTGCTTTTAGGAGGTTGTCAAGTGTTTTCGCTCGACGATTCCATTCTTGGGTGGTTGGTTCGGCCCTTGTTCCTGTAACTCGAATCATAGCCCGATATATCCCATTTTAATTTTACACCATTGTGAACCTTACGCCTTTTTTACTCTCTGATAGAGGTTCTCGGCATTGAAAAATCTTCGTAAACTAAATCACACGTGTATATGTCGACATTTAAGAGATATACAGTCAAGAAAATCAGGGGCAATGGTGATATATATGCGGATTAGACACAAAAAAAAAACACTCAACAAATGGCTACAATTTAAAGAATGTGTTTAGTGACGGCATCAGATTCTTAATTGATGGAGGAAGGTCTGGTGGAAAGAAAACCTGCTTCTAGGAGGTTGTCAAGTGTTTTCGCTCGACGATTCCATTCTTGGGTGGTTGGTTTGGCCCTTGTTCCTGCAACTCCAATCCTAGCCCGGTATATCCCATTTTAATTTTACACCATTGTGAACCTTACGCCTTTTTTACTCTCTGATCGAGGTTCTCGGCATTGAAAAATCTTCGTAAACTAAATCACACGTGTATATGTTGATATTTAATAGATATACAATCAAGAAAATAAAGGGCAATGGTGATATATATGCGGATTAGACACCAAAGGAAAACACTCAACAAATGGCTACAATTTAAGGAACGTGTTTAGTGACGGCATCAGATTCCTAATTGATGGAGAAAGGTCTGGTGGTAAGAAAAGCTGCTTCTAGGAGGTTGTCAAGTGTTTTCGCTCGACGATTCCATTCTTGGGTGGTTGGTTTGGCCCTTGTTCCTGTAACTAGAATCCTAGCCCGGTATATCCCATTTTAATTTTACACCATTGTGAACCTTACGCCTTTTTTTACCCACTGATCGAGGTTCTCGGCATTGAAAAATCTTCGTAAACTAAATAACACGTGTATATGTTGATATTAAAAGATATACAGTCAAGAAAATCAAGGGAAATGGTGATATATATGCGGATTAGACACAAAAAAAACACTCAACAAATGGATACAATTTAAGGAATGTGTTTAGTGACGGCATCAGATTCCTAATTGATGGAGAAAGGTCTGGTGGCAAAAAAAGCTGCTTCTAGGAGGTTGTCAAGTGTTTTCGTTCGACGATTCCATTCTAGGGTGGTTGGTTTGGCCCTTGTTCCTGGAACTCGAATCCTAGCCCGTTATATCCCATTTTAATTTTACACCATTGTAAACCTTACGCCTTTTTTACTTCCTGATCGAGGTTCTCGGCATTGAAAAATCTTCGTAAACTAAATCACACGTGTATATGTTGATATTTAAGAGATATACAGTTAAAAAAATCAAGGGCAATGGTGATATATATGAGGATTAGACACCAAAAAAAAAATACTCAACAAATGGCTACAATTTAAGGAATGTGTTTAGTGACGGCATCAGATTCCTAATTGACGGAGAAAGGTCTGGTGGTAAGAAAAGCTGCTTCTAGGAGGTTGTCAAGTGTTTTCGCTTGACGATTCCGTTCTTGGGTGGTTTGTTTGGCCCTTGTTCCTATAACTCGAATCCTTGCCCGGTATATCCCATTTTAATTTTACACCATTGTGAACCTTACGCCCTTTTTTACTCTCTGATCGAGGTTCTCGGCATTGAAAAATCTTCGTAAACTAAATCACACGTGTATATGTTGATATTTAGGAGATATACAGTCAAGAAAATAAAGGGCAATTGTGATATATATGCGGATTAGACACCAGAAAAAACACTAAACAAATGGCTACATTTTAAGGAATGTGTTTAGTGACGGCATCAGATTTTTAATTGATGGAGAAAGGTCTGGTGGAAAGAAGAGCTGCTTCTAGGAGGTTGTCAAGTGTTTTCGCTCAACGATTGCATTCTTGGGTGGTTGGTTTGGCCTTTGTTCTTGTAACTCTAATCCTAGCCCGGTATATCCCATTTTAATTTTACACCATTGTGAACCTTACGCCTTTTTTACTCTCTGATCGAGGTTCTCGGCATTGAAAAATCTTCGTAAACTAAATCACACGTGTATATGTTGATATTTAAGAGATATACAGTCAAGAAAATCAAGGGCAATGGTGATATATATGCGGATTAGACACCAAAAGAAAACACTCAACAAATGGCTACAATTTAAGGAATGTGTTTAGTGACGGCATCAGATTCCTAATTGATGGAGAAAGGTCTGGTGGTAAGAAAAGCTGCTTCTAGGAGGTTGTCAAGTGTTTTCGCTCGACGATTATATTCTTGGGTGGTTGGTTTGGCCCTTGTTCCTGTAACTCGAATCCTAGCCTGGTATATCCCATTTTAATTTTACACCATTGTTAACCTTACGCCTTTTTTACTCTCTGATAGAGGTTCTCGGCATTGAAAAATCTTCGTAAACTAAATCACACGTGTATATGTTGATATTTAAGAGATATACAGTCAAGAAAACAAGGGCAATGGTGATATATAAGCGGATTAGACACCAAAAGAAAACACTCAACAAATGGCTACAATTTAAGGAATGTGTTTAGTGACGGCATCAGATTCCTAATTGATGGAGAAAGGTCTGGTGGTAAGAAAAGCTGCATCTAGGAGGTTGTCAAGTGTTTTCGCTCGACGATTCCATTCTTGGGTGGTTGGTTTGGCCCTTGTTCCTGTAACTCGAATCCTAGCCCGGTATATCCCATTTTAATTTTACACCATTGTGAACCTTATGCCTTTTTTACCCTCTGATCGATGTTCTCGGCATTGAAAAATCTTCGTAAACTAAATCACACGTGTAAATGTTGATATTTAAAAGATATACCGTCAAGAAAATCAAGGGCAATGGTGATATATATGCGGATTAGACACCAAAAAAAACAATCAACAAATGGATACAATTTAAGGAATGTGTTTAGTGACGGCATCAGATTCCTAATTGATGGAGAAAGGTCTGGTGGCAAGAAAAGCTGCTTCTAGGAGGTTGTCAAGTATTTTCGCTCGACGATTCCATTCTTGGGTGGTTGGTTTGGCCCTTGTTCCTGTAACTCGAATCCTAGCCCGTTATATCCCATTTTAATTTTACACCATTGTAAACCTTACGCCTTTTTTACTCTCTGATCGAGGTTCTCGGTATTGAAAAGTCTTCTTAAACTAAATCACACGTGTATATGTTGATATTCAAGAGATATACAGTTAAGAAAATCAAGGGCAATGGTGATATATATGTGGATTAGACACAAAAAAAAAACACTCAACAAATGGATACAATTTAAGGAATGTGTTTAGTGACGGCATCAGATTCCTAATTGATGGAGAAAGGTCTGGTGGCAAGAAAAGCTGCTACTAGGAGGTTGTCAAGTGTTTTCGCTCGACGATTCCATTCTTGGGTGGTTGGTTTGGCCCTTGTCCCTGTAACTCGAATCCTAGCCCGGTATACCCCATTTTAATTTTACACCATTGTGAACCTTACGCCTTTTTTACTCTCTGATAGAGGTTCTCGGCATTGAAAAATCTTCGTAAACTAAATCACACGTGTATATGTTGACATTTAAGAGATATACAGTCAAGAAAATCAGGGGTAATGGTGATATATATGCGGATTAGACACAAAAAAAAAACACTCAACAAATGGCTACAATTTAAGGAATGTGTTTAGTGATGGCATCAGATTCTTAATTGACGGAGAAAGGTCTGGTGGAAAGAAAAGATGCTTCTAGGAGGTTGTCAAGTGTTTTCGCTCGACGATTCCATTCTTGGGTGGTCGGTTTGGCCCTTGTTCAAGTAACTCTAATCCTAGCCCGGTATATCCCATTTTAATTTTACACCATTATGAACCTTACGCCTTTTTTACTCTCTGATCGAGGTTCTCGGCATTGAAAAATCTTTGTAAACTAAATCACACGTGTATATGTTGATATTTAAGAGATATACAGTCAAGAAAATCAGGGGCAATGGTGATATATATGCGGATTAGACACAAAAAAAAAACACTCAACAAATGGCTACAATTTAAAGAATGTGTTTAGTGACGGCATCAGATTCTTAATTGATGGAGGAAGGTCTGGTGGAAAGAAAACCTGCTTCTAGGAGGTTGTCAAGTGTTTTCGCTCGACGATTCCATTCTTGGGTGGTTGGTTTGGCCCTTGTTCCTGTAACTCTAATCCTAGCCCGGTATATCCCATTTTAATTTTACACCATTGTGAACCTTACGCCTTTTTTACTCTCTGATCGAGGTTCTCGGCATTGAAAAATCTTCGTAAACTAAATCACACGTGTATATGTTGATATTTAAGAGATATACAGTCAAGAAAATAAAGGGCAATGGTGATATATATGCGGATTAGACACCAAAAGAAAACACTCAACAAATGGCTACAATTTAAGGAACGTGTTTAGTGACGGCATCAGATTCCTAATTGATGGAGAAAGGTCTGATGGTAAGAAAAGCTGCTTCTAGGAGGTTGTCGAGTGTTTTCGCTCGACGATTCCATTCTTCGGTGGTTGGTTTGGTCCTTGTTCCTGTAACTCGAATCCTAGCCCGGTATATCCCATTTTAATTTTATACCATTGTGAACCTTACGCCTTTTTTACTCTCTGATAGAGGTTCTCAGCATTGAAAAATCTTCGTAAACTAAATCACACGTGTATATGTTGACATTTAAGAGATATACAGTCAAGAAAATCAGGGGCAATGGTGATATATATGCGGATTAGACACAAAAAAAAAAAACACTCAACAAATGGCTACAATTTAAAGAATGTGTTTAGTGACGGCATCAGATTCTTAATTGATGGAGGAAGGTCTGGTGGAAAGAAAACCTGCTTCTAGGAGGTTGTCAAGTGTTTTCGCTCGACGATTCCATTCTTGGGTGGTTGGTTTGGCCCTTGTTCCTGTAACTCTAATCCTAGCCCGGTATATCCCATTTTAATTTTACACCATTGTGAACCTTACGCCTTTTTTACTCTCTGATCGAGGTTCTCGGCATTGAAAAATCTTCGTAAACTAAATCACACGTGTATATGTTGATATTTAAGAGATATACAGTCAAGAAAATAAAGGGCAATGGTGATATATATGCGGATTAGACACCAAAAGAAAACACTCAACAAATGGTTACAATTTAAGGAACGTGTTTAGTGACGGCATCAGATTCCTAATTGATGGAGAAAGGTCTGGTGGTAAGAAAAGCTGCTTCTAGGAGGTTGTCAAGTGTTTTCGCTCGACGATTCCATTTTTGGGTGGTTGGTTTGGCCCTTGTTCCTGTAACTTGAATCCTAGCCCGGTATATCCCATTTTAATTTTACACCATTGTGAACCTTACGCCTTTTTTTACCCTCTGATCGAGGTTCTCGGCATTGAAAAATCTTCGTAAACTAAATAACACGTGTATATTTTGATATTAAAAGATATACAGTCAAGAAAATCAAGGGCAATGGTGATATATATGCGGATTAGACACAAAAAAAAAACACTCAACAAATGGATACAATTTAAGGAATGTGTTTATTGACGGCATCAGATTCCTAATTGATGGAGAAAGGTCTGGTGGCAAGAAAAGCTGCTTCTAGGAGGTTGTCAAGTGTTTTCGCTCGACGATTCCATTCTAGGGTGGTTGGTTTGGCCCTTGTTCCAGTAACTCGAATCCTAGCCCGTTATATCCCATTTTAATTTTACACCATTGTAAACCTTACGCCTTTTTTACTCCCTGATCGAGGTCCTCGGCATTGAAAAATCTTCGTAAACTAAATCACACGTGTATATGTTGATATTTAAGAGATATACAGTTAAAAAAATCAAGGGCAATGGTGATATATATGCGGATTAGACACCAAAAAAAAAACACTCAACAAATGGCTACAATTTAAGGAATGTGTTTTGTGACGACATCAGATTCCTAATTGATGGAGAAAGGTCTGGTGGCAAGAAAAGCTGCTTCTAGGAGGTTGTCAAGTGTTTTCGCTCGACGATTCCAATCTAGGGTGGTTGGTTTGGCCCTTGTTCCTGTAACTCGAATCCTAGCCCGGTATATCCCATTTTAATTTTACACCATTGTGAACCTTATGCCTTTTTTACTCTCTGATGGAGGTTCTCGGCATTGAAAAATCTTCGTAAACTAAATCACACGTGTATATGTTGACATTTAAGAGATATACAGTCAAGAAAACCAGGGGCAATGGTGATATATATGCAGATTAGACACCAGAAAAAACACTAAACAAATGGCTACATTTTAAGGAATGTGTTTAGTGACGGCATCAGATTCTTAGTTGATGGAGAAAGGTCTGGTGGAAAGAAGAGCTGCTTCTAGGAGGTTGTCAAGTGTTTTCGCTCAACGATTGCATTCTTGGGTGGTTGGATTGGCCCTTGTTCTTGTAACTCTAATCCTAGACCGGTATATCCCATTTTAATTTTACACCATTGTGAACCTTACGCCTTTTTTACTCTCTGATCGAGGTTCTCGGCATTGAAAAATCTTCTTAAACTAAATCACACGTGTATATGTTGATATTTAAGAGATATACAGTCAAGAAAATCAAGGGCAATGGTGATATATATGCGGATTAGACACCAAAAGAAAACACTCAACAAATGGCTACAATTTAAGGAATGTGTTTAGTGACGGCATCAGATTCCTAATTGATGGAGAAAGGTCTGGTGGTAAGAAAAGCTGCTTCTAGGAGGTTGTCAAGTGTTTTCGCTCGACGATTACATTCTTGGGTGGTTGGTTTGGCCCTTGTACATGTAACTCGAATCCTAGCCCGGTATATCCCATTTTAATTTTACACCATTGTTAACCTTACGCCTTTTTTACTCTCTGATAGAGGTTCTCGGCATTGAAAAATCTTCGTAAACTAAATCACACGTGTATATATTGACATTTAAGAGATATACAGTCAAGAAAATCAGGGGCAATGGTGATATATATGCGGATTAGACACCAAAAGAAACACTAAACAAATGGCTACATTTTAAGGAATGTGTTTAGTGACGGCTTCAAATTCCTAATTGTGGAGAAAGGTCTGGTGGCAAGAAAAGTTGCTTTTAGGAGGTTGTCAAGTGTTTTCGCTCGACGATTCCATTCTTGGGTGGTTGGTTTGGCCCTTGTTCCTGTAACTCGAATCCTTGCCCGATATATCCCATTTTAATTTTACACCATTGTGAACCTTACGCCTTGTTTACTCTCTGATAGAGGTTCTCGGCATTGAAAAATCTTCGTAAACTAAATCACACGTGTATATGTTGACATTTAAGAGATATACAGTCAAGAAAATCAGGGGCAATGGTGATATATATGCGGATTAGACAAAAAAAATAACTCAACAAATGGCTACAATTTAAAGAATGTGTTTAGTGACGGCATCAGATTCTTAATTGATGGAGGAAGGTCTGGTGGAAAGAAAACCTGCTTCTAGGAGGTTGTCAAGTGTTTTCGCTCGACGATTCCATTCTTGGGTGGTTGGTTTGGCCCTTGTTCCTGTAACTCTAATCCTAGCCCGGTATATCCCATTTTAATTTTACACCATTGTGTACCTTACGCCTTTTTTACTCTCTGATCGAGGTTCTCGGCATTGAAAAATCTTCGTAAACTAAATCACACGTGTATATGTTGATATTTAAGAGATATACAGTCAAGAAAACAAGGGCAATGGTGATATATAAGCGGATTAGACACCAAAAGAAAACACTCAACAAATGGCTACAATTTAAGGAATGTGTTTAGTGACGGCATCAGATTCCTAATTGATGGAGAAAGGTCTGGTGGTAAGAAAAGCTGCATCTAGGAGGTTGTCAAGTGTTTTCGCTCGACGATTCCATTCTTGGGTGGTTGGTTTGCCCTTGTTCCTGTAACTCGAATCCTAGCCTGGTATATCCCATTTTAATTTTACACCATTGTGAACCTTATGCCTTTTTTACCCTCTGATCGATGTTCTCGGCATTGAAAAATCTTCGTAAACTAAATCACACGTGTAAATGTTGATATTTAAAAGATATACCGTCAAGAAAATCAAGGGCAATGGTGATATATATGCGGATTAGACACCAAAAAAAAAAACAATCAACAAATGGATACAATTTAAGGAATGTGTTTAGTGACGGCATCAGATTCCTAATTGATGGAGAAAGGTCTGGTGGCAAGAAAAGCTGCTTCTAGGAGGTTGTCAAGTATTTTCGCTCGACGATTCCATTCTTGGGTGGTTGGTTTGGCCCTTGTTCCTGTAACTCGAATCCTAGCCCGTTATATCCCATTTTAATTTTACACCATTGTAAACCTTACGCCTTTTTTACTCTCTGATCGAGGTTCTCGGCATTGAAAAATCTTCTTAAACTAAATCACACGTGTATATGTTGATATTCAAGAGATATACAGTTAAGAAAATCAAGGGCAATGGTGATATATATGCGGATTAGACACAAAAAAAAAACACTCAACAAATGGATACAATTTAAGGAATGTGTTTAGTGACGGCATCAGATTCCTAATTGATGGAGAAAGGTCTGGTGGGAAGAAAAACTGCTTCTAGGAGGTTGTCAAGTGTTTTCGCTCGACGATTCCGTTCTTGGGTGGTTGGTTTGGCCCTTGTTCCTATAACTCGAATCCTTGCCCGGTATATCCCATTTTAATTTTACACCATTGTGAACCTTACGCCTTTTTTACTCTCTGATCGAGTTTCTCGGCATTGAAAAATCTTCGTAAACTAAATCACACGTGTATATGTTGATATTTAAGAGATATACAGTCAAGAAAATCAAGGGCATTGGTGATATATATGCGGATTAGACACCAAAAAAAACACTCAACAAATGGCAACAATTTAAGGAATGTGTTTAGTTACGACATCAGATTCCTAATTGATGGAGAAAGGTCTGGTGGCAAGAAAAGCTGCTTCTAGGAGGTTGTCAAGTGTTTTCGCTCGACGATTCCGTTCTTGGGTGGTTGGTTTGGCCCTTGTTCCTATAACTCGAATCCTTGCCCGGTATATCCCATTTTAATTTTACACCATTGTGAACCTTACGCCTTTTTTACTCTCTGATCGAGGTTCTCGGCATTGAAAAATCTTCGTAAACTAAATCACACGTGTATATGTTGATATTTAAGAGTTATACAGTCAAGAAAATCAAGGGCAATGGTGATATTTATGCGGATTAGACACCAAAAAAAACACTCAACAAATGGCAACAATTTAAGGAATGTGTTTAGTGACGACATCAAATTCTTAATTTATGGAGAAAGGTCTAGTGGCAAGAAAAGCTGCTTCTAGGAGGTTGTCAAGTGTTTTCGCTCTACGATTCCATTCTTGGGTGGTTGGTTGGGTCCTTGTTCCTGTAACTCGAATCCTAGCCCGGTATATCCCATTTTAATCTTACACCATTGTGAACCTTATGCCTTTTTTATTCTCTGATCGAGGTTATCGGCATTGAAAAATCTTCGTAAACTAAATCACACGTGTATATGTTGATATTTAAGAGATATACAGTCAAGAAAATCAAGGGCAATGGTGATATATATGCGGATTAGACACAAAAAAAAACACTCAACAAATGGCTACAATTTTAGGAATGTGTTTAGTGCCGGCATCAGATTCCTAATTGATGGAGAAAGGTCTGGTGGCAAGAAAAGCTGCTTCTCGGAGGTTGTCAAGTGTTTTCGCTCGACGATTCCATTCTTGGGTGGTTGGTTTGGCCCTTGTTCCTGTAACTCGAATCCTAGCACGGTATATCCCATTTTAATTTTACACCATTGTGAACCTTACGCCTTTTTTACTCTCTGATCGAGGTTCTCGGCATTGAAAAATCTTCGTAAACTAAATCACACGTGCATATGTTGATATTTAAGAGATATACAGTCAAGAAAATCAAGGGCAATGGTGATATATATGCGGATTATACACCAAAAAAAAAAACACTCAACAAATGGCTACAATTTAAGGAATGTGTTTAGTGACGGCATCAGATTCCTAATTGATGGAGAATGGTCTGGTGGTAAGAAAAGCTGCTTCTAGAAGGTTGTCAAGTGTTTTCGCTCGACGATTCCCTTCTTGGGTGGTTGGTTTGGCCCTTGTTACTGTAACTTGAATCCTAGCCCGGTATACCCCATTTTAAATTTACACCATTGTGAACCTTACACCTTTTTTACTCTCTGATAGAGGTTCTCGGCATTGAAAGATCTTCGTAAACTAAATCACATGTGTATATGTTGAAATTTAAGAGATATACAGTCAAGAAAATCAAGGGCAATGGTGAAATATATGCGGATTAGACACCAAAAAAAAAAACACTCAACAAATGGCTACAATTTAAGGAACGTGTTTAGTGACGGCATTGGATTCCTAATTGACGGAGAAAGGTCTGGTGGCAAGAAAAGCTGCTTCTAGGAGATTGTCAAGTGTTTTCGCTCGACGATTCCATTCTTGGGTGGTTGGTTTGGCCCTTGTTACTGTAACTCGAATGCTAGCCCGGTATATCCCATCTTAATCTTACACTATTGTGAACCTTACACCTTTTTTACTCTCTGATCGAGGTTCTCGGCATTGAAAAATCTTCGTAAACTAAATCACACGTGTATATGTTGATATTTAAGAGATATACACTCAAGAAAATCAAGGGCAATGGTGATATATATGCGGATTAGACACCAAAAAAAAAACACTCAACAAATGGCTACAATTTAAGGAATGTGTTTAGTGACGACATCAGATTCCTAATTTATGGAGAAAGGTCTGGTGGCAAGAAAAGCTGCTTCTAGGAGGTTGTCAAGTGTTTTCGCTCGACGATTCCATTCTTGGGTGGTTGGTTGGGCCCTTGTTCCTGTAACTCTAATCCTAGCCCGGTATATCCCATTTTAATTTTACACCATTGTGAACCTTACGCCTTTTTTACTCTCTGATCGAGGTTCTCGGCATTGAAAAATCTTCGTAAACTAAATCACACGTGTATATGTTGATATTTAAGAGATATACAGTCAAGAAAACAAGGGCAATGGTGATATATAAGCGGATTAGACACCAAAAGAAAACACTCAACAAATGGCTACAATTTAAGGAATGTGTTTAGTGACGGCATCAGATTCCTAATTGATGGAGAAAGGTCTGGTGGTAAGAAAAGCTGCATCTAGGAGGTTGTCAAGTGTTTTCGCTCAACGATTCCATTCTTGGGTGGTTGGTTTGGCCCTTGTTCCTGTAACTCGAATCCTAGCCCGGTATATCCCATTTTAATTTTACACCATTGTGAACCTTATGCCTTTTTTACCCTCTGATCGATGTTCTCGGCATTGAAAAATCTTCGTAAACTAAATCACACGGGTAAATGTTGATATTTAAAAGATATACCGTCAAGAAA